>CBVK0102991732.1:0-14455 GCA_900067695.1 Picea abies | reverse complement strand
ATTTCCACTTATCTTACCTTTACTAGAGCACAAAGCTTTAAGATCTTACCCCCTTTCTTCAGATTTGGTTCCTTTCTTAGAACTAACCTTCACAATTCAAGTAGAATACTGCGCACTACAGCAAAAGATATATGAATAGAGATTTATTTTCTTCAGTTCCCAGCAATCACAGTTTTAGGTCCCAGTAACGGAACCATTTGTTGGCACAGGGGAAGACCCAGGGTTCAATGCTTCAACAGTGCACCAAAAAAACCCTAACTACCGGCCCTTTCGAAAACATCTATGAAGCAGATGAAGTCTCACCTAAGGTAGAGGAAAGGGGGGTTGCAGGACTCAGGTCTCTACAACCAAGCTGGGACACAGATCTGTGATTACAATACTTAATAGAGCACTTAGCCAACAACATGCATTAGTTCTTCAGCCTTATTCACATCGCAAATTAAACCCTTATTATAGATCAACGTAGTAACAATAAATATAAAGTACTTCCCATCACTTAGCACATACCATTAGGTCAGATCTAGCATTCATTTACCGACAATATAGCACTAATCATCCATACATCCATCCAACATATATAAAGATCAATACTCTAAGAGATAAACAACATAAACAACATCACAACATTTCACAAAGCACATCAACGCAAGATATACGTGGTTCACCCCAGTGTGGGGCTACATCCACCAAATTCTTCTTCTTCTTTATTTGTCTTCAAGATCCTTACATTCTTCTTCTCCTACGCACAGAGCCACAGGGCCCAACTTCGCACTGGACAGGTGATCTGCGCACAGTGCACTAGATCCACCTTCCTCAAAATTAGGTCAAGGAACAGAACTAACTCCTTGATAGAACAAATCACTTACAAAACACTTGCACTTAACTTTGCAATCCCTTAACACATTCTTGCACAAATCCAAATACAAGTCATAATGAAATAAGCCACACTACTTCTTTCATCGCCTAACTACTTATTTATATCATTAAAAAAAGGCCTAAACATGGGTAAACCCATGGGCCGACATCCCTTAACCCATTACATAAACCCTAAAACCCTTTGATGGGTCCACAATCCTGCAAAACAAGTGAGTTCCTACGATCTTCGCTTAGCCTAGGCGCTCCATCTTCGACCAGCCTGTCGAAGTATCAAAAGTGGTCAACCACAACCAATGTTTCCACAAAACTTGTTCAAGGGTCAACAATCGGAGAAGACCGAATCGCGATGAACATTCTGACCACACTAAATATTTTTCCCGATCACTCATTCCCGAAGTGTGTTGGCATCAGGATTTTTTTCCAGGAAGTTAATCCAAAGAAAAACACGTGATAGTTTTATCCCCGATCTCTGACCCCTAATACCTTTTCGGCATCAGCAAGCCCAGGTTTATTTTAAAAATCACAACTTGATCAAAGTCCCTATTCCGACTAATACGTGTGAATTGAGTCACCAGTCTTCAACACCACGTGTCTATGCCATATTGGAGTATTGTATGGTTTAGTTTTACCCTGAGTCATTCTTGGTTCCCTAGGTCCAAGTCACACCTCTGAGCCATCTTTTCTATGACAGAATTATACGATGAGATTGATCGGCGTCGAAGATTTTATGAGGGACACTGACGAAAACGTTCATAGCACAACACTGGTCCCCGATCCACCCAATGAGAAAGCAACACGATGGGACGTTTTAGTGTTATATATGATTATATTTTGAGCATTTAAGGGGTTAATTAATACCAAATATCACATTAGTTGCTACTTCGTGTGTAAATCAAAATAGTCATTTGAAATTATCGATAGACCACATCACCCTCCGCACCTCCGCCGTCAACCCATAATGAATTTAAGTTGCATAGATTTGGTGGCAGATTTGTTTGAATTTTACTCATCACCCAAATTAAATGGTTGATATGACACGATAAGTTCTTCCCTAGTTTAAATTCTCTTGATCCATTATAAATGAAACCATTCTGCGTGCAAAGAAGTTTCAAAGAATCCATAGAAAGTGAGACGAGCAATTCGAAAGTTGCAGAGTTCTCGTGATTATTGAATAACCAGGTTTAGCAAGATTTATAGGTATGTATCCAAGTCTGTGATTTTTACGTGGATAGGATTTATATATTTGTTAACCGGTTATGTTCTTTGCATAGTATCTAAACTTTGATTTTTTCAGTTGCAGGAACAATGCCGCCAAGGAATCTGAACATTAGACGATCACCGAGGGTGCCGAAATTGAAGGAGCCTGAGGTAGGCGAAGTTTCCTCTCTAGGGGTCGCAAAACAGTTGGAATACACTCTGAGGCCGAAACCGGTTATTAAGACATCTACAAAGAAGGTTTTCATTCAAACTTCGGCCTTTGGAGACACAAAGGAAAGCACAAGGACCAAGATGGAACTCCCACATTGGGGAGTACTCTTCAAAAAGATCAACCGGAAGTAATTCCCAGAACACATACCTCACAATGACCTAGATGTGAGAGCACTCGAAGACCAGGTATTCCTGAATATCCGAAGATCGTACCTACACATGGTAGCAAGAATAACCCCTTTGTTTCCCTGTATAGAACTTATGTAGTGGCTCATTGACCACACAGACACACAGAAGTATTTAGTCAACGATGACAGTGGTGGATGTGTCGAGGTATTCCTTTTGGTATAGGTCCATAAGTATTACAAGCTTAGAGACCCTGAGGAGCGACTAAACATAGATTTTGTTGTAAAATTCTATGAGCACCATGACACCAGTCGGGTAATGGCCTCATGGTGGAGAGAATATAATAAATACACCAACCGAAGCATCGGCTAGTACCAAACGACCAACCTAAGTAATCCATACATCTACCTAATGGATCTCATCTACCAATTATATGGAGAGAAGGACTGCTTCAGGTTTTCAGAGGCATGGATGCCTCTAGCTTACTCAGTGGCCATTTTTGAGAGAATCTTTAACTGGGGAGCCATCATTTCTAAGCAACTTAGCATATGCATACAACAGGCTCAAACGCCGAAGGAAGGAGAGACACCAGCATTTTACATGGATTCACATCTACTTGATGTCATGTGCACCAAAAACATTTTCGTCGGCATGAACCTGAGATGGCATGTCATTGAACTCCCGGTCCACATATATTTCAGCATCTTATGGGAGAACAAGTACAAAAAATCCTACTACCTCATCTGCGATGAATTCATTGCAAGTATTTATTTTATTCTTTTCAAGAAAGAATGTTTGAGACTATTAGCAGTGGCCAAAAATATTATATCAAAGGTCATCCACTAGTATCTAAACGAGTGTGATACCTACATCAGGGTATTCTGGGCCACCAGAGCACCTCATCTCCTGCCAATGCATGTCCCTGACCATCTTGTAGTGGGAGAGATATGCTACCAGGCCATCTTGCAAGGCTACAACGCCACTCTGGTCAAGGACAAGAAAAGGGCGTTCATACACTATGGTTTCCATGTAGGCTTCTACATGGTGAAGGACATCACTCAAGCCGAACACCATCTTGCAAGGCTACAACGCCACTCTGGTCAAGGACAAGAAAAGGGCGTTCATACACTATGGTTTCCATGTAGGCTTCTACATGGTGAAGGACATCACTCAAGCCGAACAAGAAGGGATGAGCCAATTAGAGTTCAGATTCCAGATCGGTCGATTCCACAAGCATGATCCAAAGGGATTGGTCTTGAAACATGCCTCGCAAGTGTCATATTGCTGGCCATACACCCACGATAAATTTGAAGATGAAGTCTTCACAGAAAATTCCCAAGACTGGGGTGAAGTGGTGGCAAGGATGGTCGACCCCAAAATGACCAGGTTCAAAGCCATGGTGGCAAGGATGGTCGACCCCAAAATGACCAGGTTCAAAGCCATGAGCCTGGATGAACAGATGACGATCATAGGACAATCGACTCAAGGGGCCCTCAGAGTCAGAGAAGAAATGATAGTGGTTGAAGCAACAGAGGTCCCCCTGGTATCCCTAGTGCAAGATATAGGTTTCTCTATGACTCAAGATGCATGGGAGAGGGGGTTACTCATGATAAAACAAGCACAGTGGATAATTGATCAGCTACAAGATGACCCAGACCTCACAGGCATGACAGGATCCCCTGCCGACAACCCTGATGAAAGACAAATAGGCCCAAGCATCTCTAAACTGATAGACATCGATGAAATCGCCAAGTTATACAACCCTGAAATCATAATGCCATAGGCCGGATCACCGGTGGGTGTTTCAGCTCAGCCAAAGACAATTGGGTATCAGTGGGAACAAGTGCATCAAAACCCCTCCACGAATTAATAAAAATCTAAGATGATGATGAGAGCCCATAGGTATCCCTTGTCAACCCTGTACATATCGTAGAGGAAAAGGAGGAAGAGAAGACATCTTCCCCAGCTCTCGACGCTCAAATTCATGGGCTTCCACAGAATGAATAAGAAGTTGAGAGTGTCTTAGACACTGAGTTGTCTAATTCACCGGAGACCCAAGCGGATAGTCTGAAGGACGAGCCAGGGTCAAGTGAATGAAAGGAAGAAGCTCCACAATAGGAAATCAGTGCATCAATGACTGATGAACAAGTAAGTACCGAGCCTACCCCCAATGCCTCAATTTCAATCGGTACTCAACTCCCTGATGAGAGAAAAATAGAAGTTGGTCCTTCGAAACACAGGGAGGAAGTTAAAGAACCTAGTCTTGAACAAATATATACCGTCGAGAGTCTGGGGAATACACTCACCTAGGGAGATCAGCAAATCCCCAAACCCGTGGATGAATTAGTTGAATACACACCATCACTTATGACCGGAAAATAAAATCTATCGTGCAGAGAACCACCAAGAAGAGGAGAATCACTCTAGATCACTCCATCCTCATCACCATGGAGGAAAATTTTATAAATACAGAGCATGCCAAAACATCCGAACTTATAGGTGCAGGGATGGAAATCTCTAATGCCACCCTGGACAGAGAAAAAAGGGATGAAGAGGAATTGGTCGCTGCCCTGAAAGAGTTAGAGAATCTGAGCCATTTGAAAAAATATTATCAGGATACCACACAAGCTGCGGTGTTCCTGAGGAACAATTTCCAAGAAACCTATAATAAATTTGCAAACGAGCCACATTTGTTCACTGCAAGAATATTCGAGTACTAAGAAGACACCCTCATGGCACTGGAAACATGTAAAGATATGGAGAGGTGGTATGAGAAAGTGAACCAAGCAGTGGAAAGGATTGACTACATCATCGTCGTTCAGCAGGGTCGAGATGTCGAAGAGCAGGGCATTCGGGTACTCAGAGATAGTAGCATCAACTGCATAAATAAATCGACCGAATACTGGGTGAGAATGGCCCAAGAGTACTGAGAGGGGGGGGTGAATCAGTAATAACGTAATTATAATCCTTTTTCTTAAAATGTTATTTCAGCAGGGTCGAGATGTCGAAGAGCAGGGCATTCGGGTACTCAGAGATAGTAGCATCAACTGCATAAATAAATCGACCGAATACTGGGTGAGAATGGCCCAAGAGCCTCATTAGGAGATCCAAGAAAAGTGGGCCTAGTGAAAAAATAATTGGACCAAGGTCAACCGAGCAATGAGAGACATCGGCCTTATGGAATTCAGCACACCTGATGACTTTATTGACTTTCGAACATCTTCAAATTACATACCGAACAAGACTCATAGTGGGTTGCGGAAATAACAAAGGTGGTGAACATGGCACCAGGACAAGTGCAACATTTCACGGAGCACCCGATCAAATTTTGGACAGTGCTATAGCAGTTAAGTGCCAAAATAGTCAAATCGAGCACATGCAGTAGAGATCAAGGAGTCATTTCGGACATGATGGATAAACACAGGTTTTCATACACTAACATGTGCGAGGATATTTTTGTCTAGTGGTTAGAGTACAAGAAGAGTCATCTTCTCAAATGAAACCATTAGATGACTTTTGAAGACTGAAATAAGAAAGCGCCATGTGGTGAGTTTTTTTTTACTTAGCTGCAGTTTAATTGTTATTTTTAGTTAATTTTATGTTATAAATAAAAGCATCGACCGGTTAGTTAGAGGTCGATGGTTGTTTAAAAGACCCTCATTTTTTGTTTTGTTAAGAACTATTTCAAAGCTGCCTTTAATTGAGAAGTCCTTTTTGGGACCAGAGACAAGTTTGTGTTTTTTTTATCAAAAGCATGTATGATTAGATGTGGAGAAGAATTATTTCTTATTTCATCTCATGAATGGATGTTGTAACAAGTAAGAACTACTAAATATGTTGATAAGTTATCCAATGCAATGCTTTACAGTTATTTTATTTAATTATGAAGATAAATCGTTGTGTTATTATGTGATCAATGATTAGAGTTGAGTGAATTATTTTACTTGCCATCGTTTATCGCATGCATGTTTTCTTCTGATAAATTGTATCTTAGTCAATAATTGGAATACTAGCACGGTTGATGTATTAGTACTAGGTTTGTGGTATAGAATCAATGACTGCATGCTATAGTGAAAGGGTTATCACAAGCTCAGCCTCTTCTCTACTAGTTAAGCTTGTTCCCACTTTGTTACCTAGTTGGTTTATACCAGCTTTTATCTTATATCGGTCCCACCTAAGAGAAAATACAAAAAAGAGAATGTTTGAACTGAAGGAGAAACCTTCACAAGAGAATGTAAAGCCCATCGATTAATTGGCTGGATCGCAATATCTGGAGAATCATTCCACCATTAAACGTTGTAGAATATAATTGGGCCTCGGTGGTGGGTTTTGTTCCTACTGTTGAGTTAAAGGGATTTAGGACCCCTCAACACAATGGTATGCATTGTCAATTGTATGCATTTCCTTTCCATTGTATGGTATTCATTGGTAATAGTATGGTATGGTATGGTATGGTATGGATTGTCTTGGTATGGTATGGTATTGTATGGTATACATTGTCTTTCCATTTCCATGCATGGTATAGTATGGTATGGTATGCATTGTGTTTCCATTGCCTTGTATAGTATGCATTGGCAATGGTATGGTATGGTATGGTATGCATTGGCAATGGAAATGGTATGGTTTGGCTTGCCATTGTATGGTATGCATTGTCAATGGTATGGTATGGTATGCATTTTCTTGGTATGGTATGGTATGGTATGGTATGCATTGGCAATGGCAATGGTATGCATTTCCTTGCTATTGTATGGTATGCATTTCCAATGGTATGGTATGGTATGGTATGGTATGGTATGGTATGCATTGCCTTGTCATTGCCTTTCATGGTATGGTATGGTATGCATTGCCTTGACATTGCCTTGTATGATATGCATTGGAAATGGTATGGTATGGTATGGTATGGTATGCATTGGCAATGGTATACATTGGTAATGACAATGGTATGCATTGGAAATGGAAACGGTATGCATTTCCTTTGTATTGTATGGTATGATATGTTATGCTATGCTATGCTATGGATTTCCTTGTCATTGCATACCATACCATACAATTTCCTCGTATGGTATGGTATACCATTCATGTTATGGTATACCATTGCCTCACCATTGTATGGGATGGTATGGTATGGTATGGTATGCATTGCCTTGTATGGTATGCATTGGAAATGGTATGGTATGGTATGCATTGGAAATGGTATGGTATGGTATGCATTGGCATTGTAAATGGTATGCATTTCCTTTCCATTGTATGATATGCATTGGCAATGGTATGCTATGGTATGGTATGGTATGGTATGATATGCATTTCCTTTCCATTTCCTTGCATGGTATGGTATGGTGTGGTGTGGTATGCATTGCCTTTACATTTCCTTGTATGTTATGGTATGGTATGGTATTGTATGGTATGCATTGGAAATGGTATCCAATTGCAATGGCAATGGTATGCATTGGAAATGGAAATTGTATGCATTGCCTTTCCATTGTATGGTATGCATTGGAAATGCTATGCCATGGTATGGCATGCATTGTCTTGGTATGGTATGGTATGGTATGGTATGGTATGTTGTGCATTGGTATGGTATGGTATGCATTGCCTTGCCATTGCATACTATACCATTTCCTTGTATGGTATGGTATACCATTCATGTTATGGTATACCATTTCCTTGCCATTGTATGGTATGGTATGGTATGGTATGCATTGCCTTGACATTTCCTTGTATGGTATGCATTGCCTTGCCATTTCCTTGTATGGTATGCATTGGAAATGGTATGGTATGGTATGGTATGGTATGCATTTCCTTTCCATTGCCTTGTATGGTGTGCATTGGCAATGGTATGGTATGGTATGGTAAACATCAGCAATGGAAATGGTATGCATTGGCAATGAAAATGGTATGTTATGGTATGGTATAATGGTATGTCTTTCCTTGCCTTTCCATTTCCTTGCATAGTATGGTATGGTATACAGGGCAAGAAAAGGTATAGTATGTCTTGCCTTGCCTTGCCTTGGTATGGTATGGTATGATATGGTATGCATTTCCTTGGCATGCCTTGCCATAGTATGATATGGTATGGTATGGTATGGTATGATATGTCTTGCCTTGCCTTGGTATGGTATGGTTGTCAGGAAATGCAGGGTACTTCCACACTAATACTAGCAGAAGAGAAGAATAATTTAATCAAGAATGCAAATGAAACATGAAATCACACAGTACACCGATATTTTACCCTAGAACCCTTAACCTGGAGAAACCAACATTCCTATGACTTTTCTTCTCTCTTGTTTTCTTATTCAATAATAATAAAAGGTTACATGCCTAACCTTGGTCCACACCTAAGACACAATCGTACATGCCTAACCTTGGTCCACACCTAAGACACAATCGACATCATACCTTATTTCATACGCAAGAATAACCTTGTAGCCAATTCGGCTTACATATGCATGACCAACAACTTATATCTACACATGCATTTACCTTCATAAGTGTATTACATGATTCATTAGCCTTTACGGCCTCACAAAATGCCTCTTTATAGGCTTTACAATAGGAAAAACCCTAAATATTGGCGCCCATAAACAGTTATAGATCCATGCATATCATTGGCTACAAATCCCATAAATTTAGGGATTATGTTACATTCGAATTCCAATTCAGGTTACCAGTCAACTACTAGTCGGTCTTGATTCGGTCTCTAGTCGATTGTCTCAAGCCTGCACTATGGCCTATTATCGGTTTAATTTTCATTGATCCCTTCGACTTCAAATTTTCCCAGTCCACTTCCTCAACCTTCAACTTGTTGGGGATCAACCTTTACCTTCAACCATCAATCGATCTACCTCAACTCGACTTTCAACGCAAAGAATACAACAACCCAAAATTATCCTACTTGTTGTCTTCTTTGTTGAAACAAGAGATTCCTAATATTATGTTCATAGACTTGGGGCAACAATTCCCATTGCCTCTCTACACCAAGATAACTTCACAGCACTCACAGACTTGGTCAATGAGTCTGTTATGTTTTCCAATGTATCTACTTTCTCCAGTAGCACCTTGTTACTTTCCACCATATCTCCTACGAAATGGTATTGCACATCAATGTGCTTAGTCTTTCAATGATAAGAAGGGTTCTTTGCCAGAAATATTTCACTTTGACTGTCGCAACTCATTTCCATACCCTCTTCTCAAACTTGATTCTTGAACACAACCTTTGAATCCATACAGCTTCTTTTCTTCCATGAGTGGCCCTCATGTATTCAACTTTTATTGTTGACAAGGCTACAACTGCATGTCTGTTACTCATCTAGCTTATTGCTCCATCAAACATTTTGAAGACATATCTTTTGGTCGACCTCCATGGATCCATATCTCCAGCCCAGTCGGCATCGACAAAGCCATGTACATCTACTTTACCACTTTCACCTTAAAGTCTTCCTCTGTATCATATAGCATATTCCTTCATGCCACACAAATACCTGAATTCTCTCTTGACAGCTATCAAGTGCTCCTTTCCAAGTGTCAATATGTACCTTCTCAACACTCCCACTGCATGGTAAATGTCTGGTCGAGTGAAAACCATCGCATACATTAGACTACCAAAAGAACTTGCATAGGGAACACATTCCATGCTCTCTATTTATTCATGTGTCATTGGAAATTTTTCAACAGTAAGCCTTGCTCCCACTGGAATTGGCACCTTCACTGGTTTGTAATCCTGCATGTTGAATCATTTCAGAACTGTCTCAACATACTTTATCTGATTCAACTAGAGATTTCTAGCAGATCAATCTCTCTTAATCTCCATTCCCAGAATGAAGTTAGTTGCATTGAGATCCTTCATGTCGAACTTGGAGGATAGTCAATTCTTCACCTCCTTTATTGCATCCATGGTGTTTCCAATTAGCAACATGTCATGACATACAAAGATACATATATGAAACGCCCACATTCTTCCTTGGAATATATGCAATGATCAGCTTTACTTCTCACAAATCCCAAACTAAGGATGTAAGTCTCAAACTTCTAGCACCACATCCTTGGCGATTTCTTTAGAACATAAAGGGATATTTTGAGTTTGCACACCAACTCTTGCTTGCCCTTTACTACAAATCCTTCAATCTATTTCATGTAGATTTATTCTTCCAAGTCCCCATGTAGGAACATTGTTTTCACATCCATCTGTTTTATCTTTATATTGAATGTTTCGTCCAGAGACATTAGTACTCTAATGGAAGTTAGTTTTGCAACAGGGGAAAAAATCTTACCGAAGTCGACTCCCTTGACTTGGGAATAACCTTTCACTACCAGTTGATATCTGAACTTCTTGACTTGTCCTACAACATTCATCTTCTTCTTGAACACCCACTTGCTACCAATGAGATTCCTTCCACTAGATAATTTGACTAAATCCCATGTCTCATTCTTGTACAAGGATTCCATCTCTTCGACCATGGTGTCCTTCTAGATTTTACCCTCTGTTGAGTCGAATGCCTCACCAATTGATTTGAGCTCATCGTCGATGGCAGTTAGCACGAATTCAGAATGGATGTTAGGTGGACTATACATTTCAACTAGTTTTCTTATTCTTTCTAACCTCCTTACCACCGGAGTCAGATGTTCCACCTCTTCCTCAGATTCAGTCGAATCATCTGAATCATCTTCTTTGTTCCTCGATTCAAACCACATTGTATCAGGATTACTCTCATTCTGAACAACTTCCTCGGGCTCAAATTTACCTCAGAATTCTCTGAAGACCACATATCGATTGTACATTGTTCTCCTTGATGCAGGATCCCAGATCTTATATCCCTTTATCCCTTCTTTATATCCGATGAAAATACATTTGACAGTCTTATTGTCCAACTTGTTCCTCTTTTCCTTGGGAAAATTCACAAATGCATCATAGCCAAATACTTTGAGATATGCCACTGAAGGATTTTTACCATATCATACCTCATTTGGAGTCATATTGACTAGCACCGATGAAGGAGACACATTTACCAGATATCTTGCAGTCTCAATTTCCTCTGCCTAGAATTCTTGTGCAAACCCAGCACCACTGATCATTCTCCTATCCTTATCCATCAACGTTCTGTTCATTCTCTCGGAAACTCCATTTTGGTGTGAGGTATATGGTGTGTTATTTTGGTGTGATATCCCACACTGCTTACAGAACTTATCAAATTCCTTTCCACGGAATTCACCATCATTGTCAGTCCACTTTAATCCTCTTTTATGTTTGGTTTTCCACAAGAGATTTAAACTCCTTAAATCTCTTGAAAACCTATGATTTCTTCCTCGGGAAATATATCGGTGTCTTCCTGGAAAAATCATCTATGAAGGAAACATAATACAAGAATCCACCAAGTGAAGGAACTGTAACCAGACCAAATACATCACTATGCACCAGTTCTATAATCGCATTTTCCCTTGTCACTCTAGATGAGAACCTCACCCAACTTTGTGTTCCATATATGCAATGTTCACAAAATTTGACTTATAAACCATATTGAGGAAAACCTTCGACCATACCTTTTCTTTGCATAGCTCGAAATATGTTTTCTCAAATTTTTCCCATCCTCTCACGCCATAACCTGGTCAGGTCGAGTTCATCATGTCTTGTCAAGTTAGTTTGAACCGATTTGGCTCGATTCGAGTCGAGTTGTGTCAACATCACGTCAGGTTGAGTCACAGTCGATTCGATTTCAGGGGCAACGATGTTGTTGCATCTAGTCGATTTGAAATTCCCTAACAACTTGTACAGGGTACCAATCTGAAATCCTCTCATTAAGACCATCACACCTCTTACCATATTGCACGAATCCTTTTGAAACAGAGTATGCACTCCTGCATCACTCATCTTGGTTACAGATATCAGGTTTCTTTCCAAACCCGGAATGTGTAGCACACCTAGAAGGGTTATTTTCCTCCCATCCTAAAATTTCATTCGGACTCTTCCCCATTCAAAAATTATGGTTGTCAAGTCATCCCCCAAGAACACATCATCCCCATCATATTTCTTATATTCACATAACCATTATTTATGTGGTTTCATATGATAGGATGCTCTTGATTCGATCAACCAAACATATTGATCCGACTATGTATTGGTCAACACCATATACACATCACCTCCCTTGTCTGAGGTCATCATTCTCGTATTCAATTTCTTATCATCGAATCCAACACTGACTTATGTTGCCTTCGACATACAATCCTTTTTATAATGCCCAACTTTACTAAATTTCCATCATCTTTGCATCGACTGAAACATGGATTTACATCTACCCTTTGACTTTAAATCTCTACTAGAGAATCTACCTTTACCTATGTCTATTGGTCGACCTCTCACTACCAAAGCATCTTTTGTTGATCCTTCCATGATATTCCTTCTCATTTCTTCTGACAAAAAATAAGCAACCATGTCCTCTAGCACTAGTGTGGTTGTATTACTCTCGATAGCCACAACTAAGTTATCCCAAGAGTCTGGAAAAGAACATAATAGGTTGATACACTTCTCTTCATCAGTGATCTTAATATCCATAGAAGATAATTGGCTTAACATGGTGTTAAACGCATTTAAATGCCCATTCACCGAACTTACATCACTCATCCTCAGAAGATATATTTTATTTCTGAGAAACAACTTATTTACCAGACATTTCGACTGGTATAAGCTTCCTAGCTTGTCCCATAGTTTTTTGGCTAAATATTCACCCAAGACATTCAATAGCACTGAATCTACAAGACAAAGTCGAATCGTACTTATTTCTCTTCTTTTGAGTTTCTCTCATCCTTCCGTCGACATGTTTGTCTGTTGGGTACCTGGATAGAACGTTGTCCATTTTTATCGATCCACAAGAAGATCTTCCATTTTAAGCTTCCAAAACTCAAAATTCTGGCCATTGAATTTTTCTATCTCTATTCTAGAACTACTCATCAATCTTTACCATGATCTTTAACACAATTTATGACTTGTGACTCTTACAGTACCTAGGGTTTAGTTCTCAAATTCAATATTGGAAAATCAAGATCTGATATACCTAGGGTTTAGTTCTCAAATTCAATATTGGAAAATCAAGATCTGATATACTCACCAAAGCATAGTATCACTATGATCACTCACTTGTCAAGGAAAACTTAATCTCTTATACCACATGTCAGGAAATGTAGGTCACTTCCACACTAGTTCTAGCAGAAGAGAAGAATAATTCAATCAAGAATGCAAATGAAACAAGCAATCACATAGTACACCAATATTTTACCCTAGAACCCTTAATTGGGAGAAACCATTATTCCTTTGAGTGTTCTTCTCTCTTTTTGTCTTATTCAATAAGAATAAAAGGTTAAATTCCTAACCTTGGTCCACACCTAAGACACAATCAACATCGTACTTTATTTCCTGTGCAATAACAATCATGTATCCAATTCGACTTACATATGACTTGGTATGGTATGGTATTATATGGTATGCCTTGCCATAGTATGGTATGGTATGGTATTTCTTTCCTTGTCTTGGTATGGTATGGTATGGTATGTCTTGCTTTTCCTTGGTATGGTATGGTATGGTATGCCTTTTCATGCCATGCCTTGCCATGCCATACCTTGCCATGACTTGCCTTGCCTTCACTTGCCATGTCTTGTCTTTCCATACCATTCCTTAACATGTAATTCCATGCCATGTCTTTCCATACCATTGCATTCCTTTCCATGCCATGCATTTTCATACCATGTCATGCCTTTCCATGCCATGTCATTCCTTTACATGCCATGCCTTGCCAAACCATGTATTTCCATACCATGTCATGACATGCCTTGTCATGCCTTCACTTGACATGCCTTTCCTTCACTTTCCATACCTTTCCTTGCATTTACTTGTCATGCCATGCCATGTCATGCTTGACTAAATGAAAAAGTTTAATATACAAATGAAAAATTTTAATACATAAATAATGCTTGTACTAAATGAACAGGTTTAATATGTAAAAATTACAATCAAAGGATTCATTAAGCATGTAATTAT
>CBVK0102991696.1:0-10954 GCA_900067695.1 Picea abies | reverse complement strand
TCACACTACCAACCTTCCTAACCTCTTAACTCAACAAAAGTATGGGGATCTTGGAAAGCTTCTCTTAATGCTTTTCGAGCATAGAAACAAAATTCTAACGGAACACAAGTAATCACTTACCTTCTTAAGGTTCAATAGACCAATTCGATCTTAGTGGAGGTTAATCATCATCATCATGATATTTATTATTCTTAACAAAATGATTTAAAAAATTTAATTTTGTTAAAGTGTTTTTAAAATTATCCTTCTAAAACATAGAATATAACCTTTGAAAGATATACACAGAATTCTTTGAACTTGAACACTTTGAAAGAAATAAAAATAATTCGATGTTGATTTGACATAATTTAATCTCTTCATGTCCTTTCGACCCCACGCGAAATGCAGGAGTGTCTTACACCCTATTAAGAATGTTAGAAAATAACTCGTCAATGTATTGTAATATCATACATCATTCGAGTCACTCGCTCAGAAGATTCCATTGTGCTACTTGGCATCAACCAGGCTGAATTTGGGCCACTAACCAAACATTAACGGCCCCATCCGATTGTTCTGTTTTTTTTAAAACAAGTAAGTTTGAATGCCTGAGACTTTGAACACATAGGCTTATAAATAATATACTTATCGACCTTTCCATTATACATGTTTAAGGCTACACATATAGACTTACCCATCTCGAATCTACCCACATAAGCATCCTATCTGAAGGTTCCATAGTGGATTATTTCGACCAAACATTCGATAAATTTCTATTATTACTTAATACTAGAATCGTTATAGAAATACTATATCAAAGTCAACGTTATTATCTATATATCCCTCCGACAACTCGAATAATCCGACAATTGGAACAAGTTATGTGGATGTATCCCTCCGAGGACTCGAATAATCCGACAATTGGAATAAGTGAGGAGGCACGGGAAGGAGGACAGAACCGACAGCCAACCACGGAAAACGAAGAAAAATAATAACTTCGGCACTCCACAAGACGAGGTGTCCGTGTCCGTGTCGGGAGGGTCATATCACAAACTCCAACCCCCATATACAGCAAAATCCGGTATTTTAAACCTCCAGTGTGAGTTCAATCGATTCTATGAATTTAACGGAATTGACTGGTCACGCTATTGTTGCAAATTTATGCATGTGGCATGGAATAAAGAGAAAACACGATTGTTTTTTCATTAATATTATCAGTATTAATATTTATAAATTAATCGAAATAAACTTATGTTATAAAATTTATAAATTAATCGAAATAAACTTATATTACAAAATTTATAAATTAATCAAAATAAACGTAGGTTATGAATAGGTTAATAGGTGTTTATTGGGAATAGATTAATCTTTTAAAGAGGGGGAATCGGTTAAAAAGGGAACGGGGATATCAAATTGAAGCATTACCCTTGGTCATGGTGTTAACATTAGGTGGAGTTCGGTAACAATATTTACACCCGGCTTATATTTATTGGAAATGTTCAGATTTAATGAGTTTTTAGGTGGTCATTTAATGGACAAGATTTTCCATTTTCTTAAAGGAAAAACTTTGATTTGAAGCATTAACTTTCTTGTATAATAAAATATGTTTAATCATTAAAAAGGATGATTAAGGTGATTATGATAATAATGATAAAGTACTTTAGGTCTTGTTTTTTTTTTCTGAATTAGCTTTTGTTTTTTACTAAGTTTAATTACCTTAGATTTTGGTTTTTACTGAGTTAATCAACTATTGGTTGAGTTTTGTTGATGAGTGGGGTGTTTCGCTTTATTTACCATTTTACTAGGGTGAGTGGAGCGCCTCCTTACCACCTATTCCCACTGCAACGTGTTATCCCCAAAACTTTTGAATGGCCTGATTCATGGACTGCATTTGCATTCCCTTACCACGTATTCCAACATGTTGATGCCCTCGGGCGGTTTTGATGGCTGGCGTAATTTCTATTTGCCATATTGCGGTTTTTATTAGCTTGATTTTTTTGGTGCCCGACGTCATTTTCCCCTATAGCGGTTTTTATTTGCAATTTTGGACTCTTTCAATTATTAATGCCCATTTTAATTTTAGGTTTTTAACTGAGTGTAACTTATTTTCACTGTGTTTAAGTTTTTTTTATTGTTCTTTATACGTGTTATTGAAGTAGATGGAGCGTTGTTTTCTTCAGCTTCTCTACCAATTCGTGGATCATTTCTATTAAAGGTGACATGGTAGGTCGTGGTAATGATAGGTAACACTGCGCTATGCTAGTCTTCCAATCAACTAAATGCTAACCTTATTGGATCCTACTGTGGTAATTCTAGGCTTAATGGATACCTGCCATGGTAATGCTGGTTAAATATGCAGTGGTAATGCTGCCTTTCAATCAAGGAAATGCTAGCCTTAATGTATGATGCGGTGGTAATGCTGTGAAACACTGCGGTGGTAATGCTTTCCTTTCAATCAATGAAAGCTTATGGTGGGAATGGTAACTTTAATGGATCATGGACTAGTAATGTTAACCTCTAACTCCATAGCTCAGGATGTTATGTTGATAGGTAAATATAGTATTTTTTTTTAGAAACAACAAATATTGTTTTGCGTATGAGTTTGGAATTACTGGAAACGGATGCTATGCTGATAGGTAAATCTATATTTCTTTTTAGAGACAATAAATATTGTCAAAGAACAACAAACATTTTTGGGGTTTTGGTGATTTATAGACTTCTTCCTGATTTCTTTTCCTTGTTCTGGTTGTTTTTATTGGTAGCGTGGATATAAATTTAATTCATAAAGACGTGGTTATGATTATTGTTACACATGCTGTAATGCTTAAAATTTTTGAGTGTATTAAGATTAAAGTTTTAAATTTAAATTTATGGTGCAATTTCAAGCCTCAATTACTGTATGTGAATTAAATAGTTTTAAAATAATGCCAAACATAAATTTAATGGTTTAACTCTGTGTACATTCATCACTTTCATGCCTCTGTTAATGCCTTTAGAGATGTAAAGGCCCAGTGCCCGGAATGAACCTGAATTCAACCATATATGTTCTCTTTTTAAAGTTTGATTATCAATTTGCTTATCAATTGATACTCTAATCTTAATCTTAACCTTTTTTTTAAGTTTGATTATTAATTTTCTTATCAATTGGAACTCTAACCCTAGTATTGTCACTAATAGGCATTGTTGGAGAAGTCAATGCTTGATGATTCTTGTTGGTAACATCAAGTTTGCAATAGTTCTGTAATGATCCAACAAGTCCTTCACAATGCAATAAGTTTTGAAGAATTCAACCTTCAGATTTTCATCTGTAATTGTGGACACAAAGATCATATTTTTATTTATTCCTGGTACATACACAACATTGTGAATGTGTCTGATAGTACCATTCGACAATGTTACTGGAATATCTCCATATCCCTTGATTTGATAGAGATTATCATTTCCAAGATAGATGTGTGCACCATTATGTGTTTCTTTGAAATTTACATACCACTTCTTATTACATGTCATGTGAATTGAAGCTCCACAGTCCACAAACCATGCATCGACATCATTAGTTTCAGCAGACAACGCAACATTAGACACAACAAATTTAAGATCCTTTGAATCGAAATTCGAGGTTTCATCAATATCATTAGTAGCAATAAACAATCTGAGATCATGATTGGAGGATTCTCCTGCAAAGTGACCTGAATGTTTTCTAGGTTTATTCCTAGCCTCATCATTTTTCTTCTTATAGCATTCTTTGGCAAGATGCCCAATCCTACCACAATAGAAACACTTAGGTTCATTTCTATTAGATGGCATACCATGATTTGGCTTTGAAAATGGCATACCTTGATTTGGATTTGAGAATGACTTCCTCCGAAATGAACTTCCTGCTGGATTTGAGAATGACTTCCTCCGAAATGAACTTCCTGCTCTGCCTCCTTCTCCTGGTTTCCCTTTAGAGAATCTTTTCTTTGTCCATAGTGCTAAATCTGAATTCTGAGGCTTCAAATTCACTCGCCTCTTTTCTTCTTGGAGAAATATACTTGTCAGTTCCTCGAAGGTAAGAGATTTCTCTCTCGCTACAAGCCTTGTTATGAACATATGATAGTCTTCTAGCATTCCATTTAAGGATATTGTTATAAGATCACTGCTTGACACTGTTTCTCCTATATCTCCCAACTTGTCTTTCAAGTCTTTAATTTGACCCAAAAAGTTACTAATTGATTCATGTACATCCATTTTAATACTCAACATTTTACTTTTCAGAAAAAAGAATACGATTTGTATTATTAATCTCATACAAATCTTTAAGTTCTTTCCATGTTTCTTGAGAAGTCTTGGCATCTCTAATATGAGGGATTATATTATCTTTCACAGATATTCATAACAATACCTTGGCTTTGTTCTCTCTCTTATCCCAGTTTTGAATTGATGCTATTGTCGCTCCCTTAGCTGCATCAGGTTTGGCTTCATCTCCTTTTGCGGTCGTTTTACACCATAGCATTCCAACAAGGTCTGCATCTTAAATTTCCAGTTAACATAGTTCAAGGCATCTAATTTATTGGCCTCATTGAGATACATTTCTGCGAGTGGATTCACCATTCCCACCATTCCTTCAAACTCTACAGCGAAACCTTGGAAAACAAAAGGATATAATAAAAAATTGACAACGCCAACCACTTCATTTCAGCTCAAATTTTATTTATAGGAACACTCAGAAAATTTAAATCATTCACCGCAACAATGCAGAAAATGAAGGAATGCAAAAATCTCCACGTGGTCTCCCTCGCTCCACTACAACGAGCACCCACTCCACCAATTTCGATGCAACACCTCCAAAAATTTCTATGTATATGGATGGTAGCGAATATGGATACCATAAGTTCAAAGCGAATACCTAGAGGAATGAAGGATTCACGACAGCGGCGGAAGGCAAACACACTCCACAGATATCAGAACAACGCCCGTGCAGCGATCATCGAATCTCCTTCTGCGCACAAAACCAGAGTTAAACAACGCACAGTGAACTCCTTCATGAACCGGTCCGGCTGGCGGTAGGGACCTCCTTCTTGCAGCGAATCCTCACACCAGAGAAGGGAGTCGACGACTCCTTCCAGCTACAACAGCAGTGATCGGTTCCTTCCAGTCGATTGCTCTGATACCAACTTGAATTATAAGGAAAGACACTAAGACAAATGGAACCGGCTGCTCTTAGTGGAGGCAGCCCCTGGAGACACCCGAAACAATGCTTGATCTACTCGATGATTAAACGATCAAAGGTTACAACAATTTATAGGATTACATACTGTTCATGGAGATAGAACCAATACCAAGAAAATAGGATCTAGCTCCTAAATACAAACGTAATCACAACTATTTAACTAATCCGTTCTCCATTATTTCCAGGTATCTTACCCTAATTTGAAACCCTAATCCTAATCTTACTTATTTTCAATATTCAATACAAAATAATCTTTTATTTTTTATATATACACAGGAAAGATTGCACCTTTGGTTCGAGAATTTCAGTTCTTTATTAATATTGATAGAAAGTACACTAGAAGAACACACCTTTGGTTTGACACTCACAATTATTTATTGAGGTTGATAGAAAGCACACTCGAGTGTTAAATCCATGCACTGGCTCACAAAAAACCATCACACTCAATGAAATCAACACATTTTATAGAGATAGTGAATGGAATACTAGATTTTATTTAATTATTTAAAAAAAACTTTATTTGTGTTATTTAGAAGAGATTGGAGATGAAATTTCATTTTTTAAAAATAATTTTATATAATAATTTGATTTTAGATGTGAAGTTTTTGGTGATATTTTCAATTACAATTTTATTTACAAAATTCTAAATTAAAATAATAAAATTATTTTCAAAATTTTTAATTGTGAATTTAAATTTAAATTGAAATAAATGTTTAAATAATAATTTTGGGATTTTCATTTTTTAGCTTCTTTGCTAATTTTTTTTAGTTGAGATTTCGTAGACCATGTTCGTATTAATGATGTTAAAATACATCATTTTATTCATCATCATATTGAAAATGGATATAATTGATTTTTTTTAGTTTGTCATTATCTAATTTATATATGTAATCTTTGCTAAAATTGCAATTTTGGATACGACATCTTAAACTGAAAATTTCACAGTCTGAATATTCACTAACAAAACGTTATAGCAGAAATACCAAAATCTCTTGTTTAAGACTAATTCCAAGATTGGTAAACAACCCCAACTTCAACGAGATATATGTCACAAATTAAAATGATTCAAAATATGATATGTTTTTCCACGTGTATTTGGTTATGTCTTCTCACGATTTTGAAAATTTCATTGTTTGAAAATTCACCAAAAAAGTTTTATAATGAAAATAAAAATATGACTTGCTTGAGACAAATTTCAGGACTAGCCACAAACCCTAACTTTCATAGAATATATCTTTGAAACTACAATGGCCCAAAATCTGAAATTTGTAATAGGCATAACTCGCTATGTGTCCTCTGTCTCCACAAAATTAAACTTTCTAAAAATTCCCATAAAAAATTATAGCGAAAATTCCAATATGACTTGTTTAAAACTGATTTCAGGATGAGTAAAAAACCCTATCTTCTATAGATTATATCTATGCAAGTATAATGAAACCAAACTTGAAATTTGGATCACACATACTATGATATGTCTCATGAGTAACCTCCAAATTTCACTATCTAAAGTGTTCTAGAAAAAAGTTATAGAAAAAATTCCAAGATGAATGGATTGAACTAGAAAAACCTTAGGATCGATTCTCTTAAATCAAATGTTATGAACCAACCCCATGAAAATGATAAAAATTTAATGAATAATAATCCACTTCGAGGGGGAAACATCATTTTACAATATATTCAATGTATAATATGAGATAAGATGATCCTAAGACTAGGTCTCTTTGGTGTGTGTGTGTGTGTGTATGAGACAAAGGGTACACTTATAATGAAAGTGTACAATGGAGAGTTCTAACCGATCTACCAATATAACACTAGAAATGTAATAATTCAGTATCTAAGTCTTCATAAAGGGGTTTTATACTTAACATGGGGATTTTTCTAGGGCCTAATAGTTTATTTGTGGATGGTGTGTAAGTATTTATTTTTATTCTCTACTTTTTCGCATTTCATCTATTCATACATTTTAAACATAAAACTAGTAATTAAAGAATCTAAGATCTAAAAGAAATTAACCTTCACAGTAAAGATTTTAGTATTTTGTTATATATGTTGTGATGAACTATCGAGTTGCATATCCATGGTAGTTATAAATCAACAATGAATGACTACATAAAACTCAAAAAAATTAAGTTAGAGGAAATAAAAAAAAAATGCATAAAACTCAAAAAAAAATTGAGCTAAAGGAAATAAAAGAAAAATGATTTATAGCATCAAAAAGATGAAGTAACCAAGTAACAAAGGAAAAAAATAACCACCATCAATTATTTGATCATCCCATTGTTTCAAATTATATAGTTGTTGTTAGAGTCCAAACTACTCCTTTGATATATATGACTATATAATCTTGTAATTTTGGTTGTAGTAAACCTACAACTATGTCAACTATGTTGTTAAGGTTCATTTCTAGATACTATGTTTTTAAATTTATTTATTTTTAGAAACTCAAATTAAATTGATATATCACACCCTATCAAAACAAAAATCCAAGGTAAATAAAGATCTAAAATCCAAGGTAAGTAAAAATTTATGAAAAATATAAATATTTTTTTTAATCCATAATAAATAAATAAAACTAACTTGTGAATATTTAGGGATGTACTTGAATTAGGAAGTATTGGAGACTCTCGATGGTGGCATAAAATGATTATTCAGAGTCAAAATTTAAAGGCATGATATTTAATGTTAGTTGTCACCTCTTCAACTATAAGATGAGCCATAGTTAGAACAAAAAAAATATTTCCCTTCAAATATTCATTGTCCTCGGTTGTCTATTCCATAGCCCTATCCCATGCTTCTATTGGGTTGGCTCCAATATTCAAAGACTTCCACCAAAACATAAAGAACATTATTTAACTAAAAAGGAAGGATTGTCTAAGATGTTAATTTACTTTCAAATTACAAAATAGAGAACATCAACAAATATGTTATTTAGTTCATTCTAGGATTTTTGGTAGATTAGCATAAATTATTGTGTTAATTTTTTTTTGAGTTGTGCTATCAAGGATTTTTTTAGATCTCTTCTTTGATATTTTAAATTTCACTAAAAAAATTAAATTTGAAAAGGTAGGTGACAGAAAACTAGCACACAAGAAAATTCGAGTGTTAATAAAGACATTGAATGTAGTTTATAAAGATTATGGTTCACTTGTTTTGTTGTGTTGATTGATGGATGAGTTACTTCAACAAACATGACAGATAACTAGACAACACAGATACTCAAGTTTGTTTGAGACATGGTTGAAGAGGTTGATAGAATGGGCTTAAGAAAATAATGAAGTTTGATGTTGGTTCTATTCATGAATAGGGCTTGCAATTCTTCCTTATTCTAGACTACTCTTGGCTAACATAAAAAATATCCAAGAAATGTTAAAAGTTAGAAACAAACCTCTGCTATCTACATATATCAAGTTTCCTCCATTCTTATACAAAACCCCACAGTGTGTGAGAACCCAAGAACTTTTAGGATCACACACAATATCTTCTGCAAAGACTTTAGAGGCTTTAAAAGTGAGACATTGCATTTGGAAACAAATTATTTTTCCAATGTCAGCCTTGACATTGATAAGTAGAACTATTTTTCCAAGAAAGGTGAACTATTGACCAAACCTTTTCCGCAATTTCCCATATGAGTTATAATTTGATACTGATGATAATGGATGAGCCATTGGTGCTTAGATAGATGGGAATGAGGAATTATCCTAATTTATAAATATTTTGAGAATCTACCATCAAGCAAGGTAGTAGTGGAAAAACTCCTAGCACAAGGTGTCCTTATCAAGACAAGTCAAGTAACCAAAAGAAGGTAGCTCCTACTTGTGCAGGCTAAGTTCCCATATTTTGCGGTGCTAGAGGATTTCTCAAGGAATGGACCATTGTCATTGACATCCATCATTTTGATGTTTCACCACTTGCTCTCTTCTTTTTTCCACAACTACGATGTAAACCCTGACTACTAATTCCATGGCGTGCCTCTTCATCTGCCCCCACCTAGAGATAGCGAGGTGGATAATGTTTCATGATGCAAAGGTAGAGAAAATAATGTCAAAGCTCCTAAGTATGGCATGGTATTCCTGGAGGTGCTAGTGGGGATGGAAAGGGCCAATAAGATTCACATGGTGAAGCATCCTTGGTGGTCATGTCACTGCAAGAGAATGAGACACTTGGTAGCCATGCTATTGGGCATCCTTATTTCGATTACAAATATGCTTCTCTTCATATCGAGTATGGGCGAAGATGAATTTTAGTTTGAACTGTATATCTATAGAACCAATCTACCAAACCCAAATCCGTGCATTTCTTCTGTAGTTAACTTGTTTTACCAAGGCTACCAAACCCAAATCCACACATTTCTCCTATAGTTAAATTTATTTCACCAAGGCATGTTGATGCCATTATAGCTTCCTACACCACCTCTAAATGATATTGCAATTCTATAGTCTTGTAATATCCTTAGAGTCAATATCTAGTTTCCCAAGTTGCTCAAAACTTCTACTGAGTTGAAGATATTGTTGGAATACTGAGAGGGGTTGGGTGAATAAATATTAACACTTTTTACCACATTTATTCACAATATATAAACTTTAACTTTATCAGCAGTATATCATCAAAATATCATATATTATTTCATTCAATATATCATGAGCATATAATCATAAGCAACATCACATCCATAACATCACAGCAAATACACATCACGCCCGAATTTACATGGAAACCCAAATGGAAAAAAACCACAGAATTATTTATTATATATCAAATATTACATTCATTGGAAGCACCAACTTCCCAATTCTCCAGCTACAACTGGAATGAGGATCCAACCCCCTATTTACAGGCTCCAACCTGAAGGAAGATACAACTCTCTGATTTATCGGCTACAACTGGAAGGAGGCTCCAACCCCTTAGTTTATAGGATCCAACCTAAAGGAAGCTCCAACTCCCTGATTTTTCTGGCTCCAACCGGAAGGAGGATACAAATCCTTGATTTACATGCTCCAACCTGAAGGAAGAATCAACTCCCTGATTCTTAGGATCCAACTGGAAGGAGGCTACAACCTCCTTTCCTTGCCCTGTCCCACCTACCTAAAATATAAGTGTAGACCAAACTGTAACTACCACAATAAATACCATTGTCACTATCACTGCCAATGTCACATCAACCTGTAACCTATAAACCTGTCACTGTATCCAACTTGTCACTGTCACCAACCTGTCATTTTCACCAACATGTCACTGTCACTAATACAAAATTAGATCCTCAATCACCAAGAACACCTCTCAACCAGATGCTCAAACATCACCAAAACATGCCTCTACCAATCATGTACCAAGATCACTAACATATCATCACAAGATATGTATCTCAACCATGTACCAAACCTGTACTATACAATGTTACAAACATGTACCATACCATTTATCAACCATGTACATTAACCACGTACATCAATACCTATACCATGTACCAAACCGTTCCTCAATCATGCACCAAAACCTGTACCATACCATGTATCAACCATGTACCATATCATGCATCAAACATGTACCATACCATAAAAACTGTACTGACATGTAACATAAATCATGTACCATGAGATGTGCCTCAACCATATACCATATCAATGATGATATGTATCAATCATCCCATACACCATGTACCATAAGATATCAACAATGAAGTGCCTCAACAAAGTACCAAAGTATGTACCAATATCACCAACAAGTGCCTCTAACCATGCACCATATCATCAACCATATACCTCAAAC
>CBVK0102991681.1:0-11776 GCA_900067695.1 Picea abies | reverse complement strand
TCATGGAGAAAGTTAGCTTTTGTTGGCTTGGGTTAGCTTTGTTGGAGTGGCTTTGAGATTTTCTTTGTCAAGATAGATTGTGAGTAGCTATCAGATCTATGGTTTCAGAATCCTTGGAGCAAGAAGTGTATGGGGAACGAAGGGTGTTTGGAAGGGACCTTACGACATCAAGGCAATGGTTGTAATCTCTCTTTCACATTTAATATGATACAGTAATATGATTCTTTCCCATAAAGCTAATGTCACTTTATTGTATAACTCCTTGATCATATACATAGATTAATTGTTGAATATATTGAGTTGTCTTCACTTCGATTGGTTTGTTTTGTTTTGATCTTGACTGCATAAGAGCATTGGAGCGAAGCTTGTAACAACAAAGACTACATGAAGTGATTATAAGGTATGTTACTTATTATTGCCTCCTAGTTCATTCAACAGTTAAAATCTAGAGAAAGAGTGTTATTTTGTCTTGTTTTGTTCTAGATCTAGGTGGATCTAGGGAGATCAGTTTGTATCTGCACTTACAGATTTATCCTGAAACAATCATGAAGAAGAAAATTTTCTTGATATGAGAAATGACCTTCTTGCATTGGTTAGAAGAGATCAAAGAAATGGCGATCGGTGGAGATATATTTTGTATCCTGTACAATTATATACCAAAATTAATAATAACACTATGCAGTCTAGACACATATACATCATTTATTTTCCATAAGTATGGTAGGCCTAAAAGAACATCACAAACTTCAAGGGGGGAAATATCACACAATACCTCATCCTTGAAGGTTTTAGGTTGTTCTATTCTTTGTAGTGAAAATCGAGGTGGATCGACTAACAATCGAAGTCAAAGGTCAACATGGTTCAACCAGGTAAAGACGAATTCAAAGTGGATCGACAACAATTCGAAGGTCGAGCTGATTTGACCAAGTAAATTCGAAGTCAAATGTCGAGGTGGTTTTACATGGTAAAGACATCGACAGAAATTTGAAGAGTTCAACCAAAATAATGTTGATAGGAAGGCATGTGGCAATCGATTGAATACTAAATGAAGGTTGATTGGTAGATGATGGGTAATCCGACTTGGTAGTTTACTCTAATAGAATCCCAAGATTTGTGGGATTTGTAGCTAATGATCTACATGGATATGTAATCGTTTTTGGACAACTTTTCTTTAGGGTTTTTCCTATTGTAAATCCTATAAAGAAGGCATGTTCTAATGATTTAAAAGATAATAAATTAATATCGAATATTTATGATGAATGGATAGTCACCAAGAGTCTTTAATTTATAGGTTGTTGGCCATGTATATGTAAGCAGAATTGTCAACAAGGTTTCTCTTGTGTAAGAAAGAGGGTAGGATGTCGATTGTGTCATAGGTGTGGACCAAGTTTAGACATGTAACCATTTATTTTGAATGAATAAGAAAACAAGGAGCAGAATGATCAAGGAATGTTGGTTTTCCCGATTTGGGTTTCCAGGGTAAAATATTTGTGTACTGTGTGCTTTTTGTTTCATTTACTTTATTGATTGTATCTTTCTTCCTCTCTTTTGATAGGTTCAATGTGAAAGTGTGTATAATTTCCTAACATGTGCTAAGGGAGCTTAGTTTAACAACTTTCGATATAAGCTAAACTCTAGGTTCAGTAAGAGTTGTAAGTCTAAAATATTTAAAGATTGTGTTAAAGAATGGTGAGCATATCAAGAATAGATATCAAAAAATTCAAGAGCCATAATTTTGATCTTTGGAAGCTTAAAATTAAATATATCCTTGTAGATCAATAACAATGGATAGTATTATGTTGAGGTACCATGTTGGTAGGTATGTAGAAGGAAGAATGGGAGAAAATTGAGAGAAGAGAAAAGAGTATGACTCGACTTTGTATTGCATATTTAGTGTTGTTGAATGTCTCGGGTGAAGGTGAAGGAAAGAAAATGTGGGACAAGTTGGGAAGCTTGTGCCAGTCAAAATCCCTAGTAATAAGTTGTTTCTCAGAAATAAAATATATCTTTTAAGAATGAGTGATGGAAGTTTGGTGACTGAGCATTTAAATGCATTTAATACCATTATAATCTAGTTATCTTATGTGGATATTAAAATCATTGAGGAGGAGAAATGTATTATCCTATTATTTTATTTTCTAGACTCCTAGGATAGCTTAGTCGTGGCTACAAGGAGTAATACAACCACATTAGTGCTATAATATGCGGTTCCATCTCTACTGTAAGAATAAATTAGAAGAAATAACATGGAAGGATCAAACAAAGATGATTTAGTGGTGAGAGGTCGACCAATTGACATAGATAAAGGTAAATTATTTAGTATAATGTCTAAGTCAAAGGGTAGATCTAAATCCCTACTTCAATCAGCAAGAAGATGATGGAAATGCGATAAATCTAGGAATTACAAAATGGACTACAAGTCGAAGAAAATGGAAGTCACTATAGGATCCAACTAGAAGTATTCGACTGTGAGAAAGACAATTCTAGATAAGGGAAGCGATGTGTACCTGGCATCTACCCGTACATAGTCGGATCAATATGTTTGGTTTATCAAATCAGGAGCATCCTATCATATGACACCGCATAGAGAATGGTTCTATGAATATGAATGATATGAAGGAGGAGAATTGTTATTGGGGGACGACTCAACAACCAAAATTGTCAAACGAGGAAGAGTTTGACCGATACTACAGGATGGGAGGAGTAGAACCCTTCCAGGTGTGCTACACATTTAAGGTATGGAAAGAAACTTGATATCTATCAGTAATATGAGTCATGTTGGCATGTGCACTCTATTTCAGAAGGATTTGTGCAAGATGGCTAGAGATGTGATGGTCTTAATGAAAGGAGTTTGTATTGGAACCCTATACAATTTGTTAGGGAGTGTTGACTTGACTAGATGCAACAACATCATTGTTCCTAGAGTCTACTCGACTCGACTCGACTCAGGTTGATTCAATCCAAACCGACTTGACAAGTCATCATAAATTTGACCCAACCATGCTATGGCATGAGAGGATGGCACACATTAGAGAGAAAGGACTTTGATCTATGCATAGCAAGGGTATGGTTTAATACTTTCTTGAATTTAATTTAGAATTCAACTTTTTTGAACATTGTATATATGGAAAAAAAAGTTGGGTAAGGTTCCCATCTAGAGTGACAAGAGCAAATGAGATTCTAGAATTGGTTCACAGTGATGTGTTTGGCCCTATTTTAGTCCCTTCACTTGGTGGATCCCTATATTATGTCTCCTTCATAGATTATTTTTCCAAGAATACATGGATATATTTCTTGAGGAAGAAGTTAGAGGTTTTTAATATATTCAAAGAGTTTAAATCTCTTGTAGAAAACCAAACAGATAAGAAGATTAAGGTGTTGAGAAATGAAACTAGTGGTGAATTATATGGAAAAGTATTTTATTAGTTTTGCAAGAAATGTGGAATAGCAGGCCAAACTAACACACTGTATACCCTGCGAAGAAATCAAGTTTTTGAGAGAATGAATAGAAATTTGATGGACAAGTAAACGAGCATGCTCAATGGTGTTGGGTTCATACAAGAATTATGGGTAGAGGAGTTCGACACTGCAAAATATATATTGAATATGTCTCCTTCATCAACACTAGTAGACACAAATCCACATGAGGTATGGTCGAGTAAGAAGATTTCGGTTTCACATCTCAAATTATTTGGTTGTGATGCATTTGTGCATGTTCCAAAGGAAAAGAGAAGGAAGTTGGACAATAAGGGAGTCAAATGTATTTTCATTGGATACAAATAAGAAATGAAAGAATATAAGCTATGGGATCCTACATCAAGGAAAATAGTGTACAGTCGATATGTAGTCTTCAGAGAAGTCAAAAGTAAGTCTGGTCTTGAGGAAATTGTTCAAACCAAAAATAATTCTGAGATGGTGTGGTTTGAACTAAGGAACGAAGAAGATGATTTATATGATTTGATTGAATTGGAGGAAGAGGTTGAACAACTGATCCTGGTTGTAAGGAGGTTAAAAATATTCATAAAACCATTTGAAACGTATATTTCACCTAAATTTTGTTCCTCATTCATGTTAACTACCACTAATGATGAGCCAAACTTAGTCGGGGAGGAAGTCAACTCGAGAGATGGAAAAATCTGGAAGGATTCCATGGTCGAAAAGATGGAATCCTTGTACAAGAATGAGACATGGGACTTAGTCAAATTACCTAGTCGAAGAAATCATGTCGGTAGAAAATGGGTATTCAAGAAGAATACAAATGCAACAGGTCAATTTGATAAATTCAAATCTCGACTCATAGCGAAAGTATATTCCCACATTGAAGGAGTCGACTTCGGTGAGATTTTTTCCCTTGTTGAAAAATCAACTTCCATTAGAGTACTAATGTCTCTGGCTGCAACATTTGATCTTGAAATAGAATAGAGGGATGTGAAGATAGTGTTTCTACATGGGGACCTAGAAGGAAACCTACATGAAACAATTTGACAGATTTTTAGTAAAGGGAAAGAAAGATTTGGTGTGAAAAATGAAAAGATCCCTTTAAGGTCTAAATAAATCACCAAGGATGTGGTACTGAAATTTCAACACATACATACTTAGTTTGGGTTTTATGGGAATCAAATTTGATCACTAAATATACTCCAAAGAAGAAGGTGGACGTTTCATATATGTAGCATTGTATGTCGATGACATGTTGCTTATTGGAAAAAAAATGGATGCAATAAAAGAGGTGAAGAAGAATCTATCCTCCAAGTTAAACATGAAGGATCTCGGTGCAGTTAACTTCATTCTGGGAATGGATATCAAGAGAGATAGGGAATATAGAAAACTTTGGTTAAGCTAATCGAAGTATATTGAAATTTTCTTGAAACATTTCAACATGCAGGATTGCAAACCTGTGAAGGTGCCAATTCTTGTGGGAGTAAGGCTAATTGTTGAACATTTTCCAAAGACACGGGATGAAATAGAGAACATTGCATGTGTTCCCTATGAAAGTGTTGTTGGTATTTTATTGTATGCGATGGTCTACACTTGACCAGACATTTCCAATGCAGAGGGAGTGTTGAGAAGATACATGTCAAAACCTAAGAAGGAGCACTAGACAGTTATCAAGAGAGTATTCAAGTACTTGTGTGGCACAAAAAAATATGCTATATTCTACCAAGGAAATCCTAGAGGTGATAGTGAATTAAATGTACACAGATTTGTCAACACCGACTAGGATGGAGATCTAGATTGATGGAGTTCGACCAGTGGATATGTCTTCAATATGCTCAGTGGAGCAATCATTTGGATGAGTAAGTGACCAACAGTCATAGCCTTGTCAAAAATAGAATTTGAATACATGGTAGCCACTCATGGAAGAAAAGAATAAATATAGATGCAAAAGTTGTGTTTAGGAATCGGGTTTGAGCAGAGAGATATGAAGATAAGATGCAACAGTCAAAGAATATGATTTATGGAAATGATCCCAATTTATCATTTGAAGACTCAACAAATTGATGTACAATACCATTTCGTTAGAGACATGGTGGAAATAAATAATGTGCTACTAGAAAAAGTAGACATGTTGGAAAACATAATAGAATATTTGACCAAGTCTTTGAGTGTTATGAAGTTATATTGGTACATAGAGGCAATGGGAATTGTTTCCCTATGTCTTTGAATGAAAGTTAAAAGGTCTCACAATTTCGAAAAAAAACAAAAAAAAACAAGTTGGAGAATGTTGGGTTGTTATATTATTTGTAGTGAAAATTGAAGTGGATCAGCTAACAGTTGAAGTCGAAACTTGAGGTGGTTCAACCGATTAAATATGTAGTCGAGGTGGATCAACAAAAATTCAAATTTCGAGTTGAGTTGACTGAGTAAAGTTAAATTTTGAGTTGGTTCGACATGGTAAATAAATTGACAACAAATCAAAGAGGTCAACCGACAAAAGGTTGACAGAAGGGCATGTGGAAAATGATTGAAGACCAAATCAAGGTCAATTGGTAGTCGATGGGTAATATGACTTGGTAGTCGACTATAATAGAATGCCGAGATTCACTGGATTTTTAGCCTATGATATGCATGGATATGTAACCATTTTTGGGTGTCTTTTTTTTAGGGTTTTTCCTGATGTAAATCCTATAAAGAAGGTGTGTTGTAAGGCTATAAAATATAATCAATGAATATTGAATATTTATATGATGAATGGATAATCACCAAGAGTCTGTAATTTAGAGGTTGTTGGTCATGCATATGTAAGTCTTAAGATGAATTCGCTACGGGGTTGTTCTTCTGTAAGTAAGAGGGTATGATGTCAATTGTGTCTTAGGTGTGGACCAAGGTTAGACATGTAACATTTTATTCTAAATGAATAAGACAACAAGGATAAGAACACTCAAGGAGTGTTGGTTTTCCTAGTTTGGGTTTCCAGGGTGAAATCTTTGTGTATTGTGTGCTTTATGTGTCATTTAATTTCTTGATTGTATCTTTATTCCTCTCTTCTTATAGATTTAGCATGGAAGTGTGTCTCATTTCCCAATAGAATATATTAATGGAATAGGGTAGATAACATTGTTAGCTAATGTGAAGATATATTCCTTGTCGGAGCCACCCAATGGTGTAGGTTTTAGGGTGTGGTGTCATCATCAGGTTCAAGCACTTGACGATCTCTACTAAGATCAGGTTCTTTTGACTTCCATTATCAACAATAAAATGCAGTGGAGAACCCTTCACCCACATCTATGAGTGAAAAATGCATTCACCTTCCTCTAGATCTTCTGGTTCACTTGGTTATACCTTGGTGATAGCGATAGTGGCATTGGGTTCTACATCAATGATCATCTTTCCCTTGTCTAGATTTAATTCAGAGTTAGAACCTCCCTCTAACTATGAGGATTTCATCTCAACCACCAATGACTTCTTAGAGTTTCATTCATCAGTGTTATGTTAGGGACTTTGATGCAATTCACACCATTTCCCAGTGTCTTTTTTCATCTTCTCATTTCGCTTCTTTACTTATGGCTTGGACTAGTTATCCTGAGTGTAATGTCCCTTTCCAAATGAGTCATCTAGATGAATTGAAGAAATGGCCTAAGTAATTATCGTGGGAAATAGTCAAGGAATTAAAGGGAATTGATTATTTTGTTAATGTCTCTAGAGCTAGAATTAATTAAATATAACTGTGGCATTGAGTAAAGTGGGAAAATGCGCCTAAGTGACTATTGACAATATGAAAAGTCACTTAAACTGATTAAAAGGTAAAGAGGTCACAAAAGAGTCAACAAATGAATAAAACGGGAAAAAACGACACCCTCTCTCATTCTTGCATTGGAATTTTTCTAATTTCTCATTGAGAGAGCTCATTATGGCTTTGGAACTCTTAGGACGAAAACTCTAGTAGGAATTTTCAATGATTGGCTTTGATGGTGAGACCATCCACCCTAGTTGTTCATTTTTGAAGAAGAGATCATTCATATTTCTTCCTTGTGCTCCATTTATAGCTAAGATATATTTTGGTGGAGGTTTTTTCTTTCAGTTTGGCTAAGTTTTCAAACATGGCAGCTAAGTTTGGTTGCAAAGAGGGTCGACTAGTTGAAGCAACCAGGTTTCCTTAGATAGAATTTGTGGGTACCCTAATACACACATTTCTATGAGTTGGACGCATTCATTTTATTTGAAGGGGTTATTTTACTATGAAGGTTGATTTTCTTTATTTTTGGTAAGCATTATCCTCATTGTGGGTTGATTCACACCCTTATTCTCTAGTTGAGTGAGATGTTGGGAGACTGTGCATGAGTATTGGGTTGATTTCCTCTAGATCTGGGTCAATAACTCTATGGGAAGGACACCTCTCCGTAGTGGCTGCATTTAGTGTTGATTGGGTGTGATTTTCAGAGGCAAAGAAATCATGTACAAGGTTCCATCACTTACAATATTGTTTCTCTATACTTGAACTATTGTATATTTATTTGTTGGGTTGATTTACTTGTCCATAGATATGTATCTTTAGAAAATACACTATTTCTTTCGATCTATCCATTCCTAGAACAATAGTCCCACATTTCCAGAGGAAACCTACAACAGCTCATACTACGTTCATCATTTCTCAATTCTATACTAGTTGTTGAGATATCAATCGGTTGTTGTTGTCTTAAATATCAAATAAAATCTCTATTGTTCTATATCAGTATATAAATTTCATTTCACTAGTTCCTTTATGTTTGTTGTTATATGATTTATTGTGGATAAAGGGACATTTATGTGTATTATGAACAGTGTATAAATTTCCCATAATATTCGTAGAACCACTATGAGTTACCAGGACTATAAATTGTGGGTTTTGACAACAAACTAAACTAATGTAGCCCAAACATTTGAACAAAGAGTCAATTGACAAATTTACATATGGAGAAAAATGTAAGGGGAATAATGTCCCAATAGCACATAGGATACTACAGTAGTATCAAAGCACTGTATCCTCCCATCCTTAGGGTTTGTTTTGTTCATGAGGTGTGGGAATGGTAGGTATATCACCTACAGAAGTAGAAGGCAACGAGGGGAAGAAAACATATTTAAAAGAAAAAGGATAAATAAGGGAGAAACAACCATAGGTGGAACAAGAAGAAGTCATGGGGGATAATAATGAGGAAAAATATATAAAAACATTAGAAGGATTATTTGTTGGGAAGTAGAAATTAGCAAAGTTGTTGACACATTTAATTGCTAGTAATGAGGAAAATCAAAACCATGGGAGTAACAATGGTGCAGGGGGTTCCAATGTAAACAATGAGAGAAATGTTGAGGGAAGTCATATTGATATTCCTACACCTAACCACACTAGGATTCATGTTCAGTTGGGTGCTAGGACCAATAAAAGGACAATCCTGAAGCCCCTTATGCCTCAGTTGTTTGGAAACCAACAAATGGAGAATTAGGGGGCGTAATCTCCAGATGAAACTATTCAAGATTATTTGAGAGTGTCAAGCTCTAGGTTATGAGTTTTAGGCATCCATGTCACTACAAGAATTCTTCACAATAAAATACATGAATATACCAAGGGATAAAAATAGGGGGAAACAAAACAAGTATCTAGCATGGAATCTAGGAAATCTATCCATTCCTTCCTTCAATGGTTCTATCAAGAGAACAAATAGAGCATGGGTAAAAGAGCTAGATATATACTTCCAGCTCAATCCGATGACAAAGGCCAAGGCGATTAAATTCTCTACCTTACACCTTGATGGAGAATCCTGTGAGTGGTGGTATCATGGATTGGTCACTCTGGGACATGCTAATATCACCTCTTATTTGGACTTCACTCGGAAGTTAATGGAGAGGTTTGAAAAGAAGGAACCAAAGCTACATTTTAGGGAGTTGGAACAACTCAAGAAGGAGGGAACACTAGATGCATACATCACAGAGACTTAGAGAATTACAGTCACTATGAAATATATCTCAGAGAAGATATTAGTGATGTTATTCAGTGAGGGTCTATATGAACCACTTCATGGTTGGTTGAAGGATTTAAAACCATAGACATTATAGGATGCTATCGTTAGGACAAGGGACATGGAGGGTGCAGTCCCAAAGACAAAGAACTTATCCAAACCATTCATTCCACAGAAAGGAAAAGATAAGAAACCTCCAGTGAAAGAAGGGACAGGTAAGGAGAGGTTAGATGAGGTGACTCAAAAGGATTTGAGAAACAAAAATCTATATTTCAGCTGGAAAGGGCCTTGGGCACTGGGCCATGGATGCATGGGAAAAGGAAATTTACGCTACATAGAGGTACATTCAGATAGTGATGAGGAAGAATTGGTTTCACTAAAGCTGGGAAATGAGTAGGGGGACTTTACTGAGGAGGGGCCTTAGGAGGAGGTAAAGGAGGTGGCTATCACCACTTTATCAGGAATACCTAGATTCCACACCTTCGGAGTTAGAGGAGTATTACAAGGAAAATGGATTATTGATTTGATTGATGGAGGGGAAACCCACAATTTCATTGATGCATCTTGGGTAGCTAGGAGACGAATGGATACTAAGGAATTTGAGGGGTTCAGTATAGAAGTGTCCAATGGGTATAATTTTTCATGCATGAAGAATATTTCCAAGTTGTCCATGACATTGGGAAACCACACCTTAACTGTTGACTTCTATGTTGTCTATTTGGAAGATTCCAATATATTTTTTGGAGTCTAGTGGCATCAAATGTTGGGGGACATCGCGTCAAATTATAAAGTGATGATGATGAAATTATTCTCACTAGGAGGTAAATAGGTTGTTATAAGAGGAATTTGGAATAACGCCCCTATGGTTGTGTCAAATAAAAGGATGGATTCCATTTTTAGGAAAGGAGATATAACATATGAAACCAAGTGTTTTATCATGGAATAGGTAGATGCACAAGACCGACAACATCATCATGCAGATATTCAGGACTTGTTGAGAAGATATGACAAGGTATTTGGACAGATACCTCTAGGTAAACCACTGGATAGAGGCTTTTAGAACACTATAGAGTTGGAGGAGGGAGCCAAACCGGTCATAATCCCCCCTTACAAGAACCCCAAGAAATTTAAAGATGAAATAGAAAAATACATCAAGGAGTTACTTGAGATGGGGAATATCATACCTAGTTCCAATCCTTTCACTTCTTTGGTGGTTATTGTTAAGAAGAAGGATGGACCTATGAGGATGGGTATTGACTATAGGGCCCTAAATAAAAAGACAAAAAAAATAGGTACCCTATACCAAGGATTGATGAGCTTATGGATCAACTACATGGAGCAGTATACTTTTCGAATATTAATCTTCGATCCATTTACCATCAAATCAAGGTCAGAGAAGAAGATATTCACAAAACCTATTTTTAGTGTCGTTATGGGAAATATGAGTTCTTGTCCATTCCATTTGGATTGACCAATGCACCAACTACATTTGAATCATGCATGAATCACATATTTAGAAAGAAACTGCAAAAGATTTTATTGGTATTTTTGATAATCTGTTGATATATAGTAGAACATGGGAGGAACACTTGGGGCACTTAGAGGATATTTTGAGTATCATGGAGAATAAATCACTATATGAAAAATATTCCAAGTGTGAATTTGGCATGACAAATATTCTATACTTGGGACATGTGGTTAGTGCACAGGGAGAAGATACAAGCTATATTGGATTGGCCACCACCCAAAAATATCACACACTTGCATGGCTTATTTGGTATATGCAGTTATTATAGATGGTTTGTGAAAGGGTTTTCATATTTGATGACACCACTCACATACCTCACAAAGAAAGGAAAATTTAGATGGATCATATATTCTTATAATACGTTTGACCTCATGAAGGAAGTGATGAGAACTTGCATAGTTTTAGCACTTCCTGGATTCACTTAGCCCTTTGTGCTTGAGTATGATGCATCAGGTGAAGGAATAGGAAACGATTTGATCTAGAAGAGGCATATAATTACATACGAGAGTAGGAATCTCTCATATAGAGAGAAACTCTATCCAATCTATGACAAAGAAATTCTCGCCATAATGCATTCCTTGGCGAAGTTTCAAAAATATTTGGTAGGTGGGAAATTCGTGGTTAAAATAGACCATAACAACGTGATACATCTCATGGGGAAAAATGAATTGAATGAAAGGAAGTAGAAGTGGGTTAGAAAACTACAAGCATATGAATTTTACATCGAGTATGTCAAAGGGAAGAAAAATGTAGTAGTTTATGCTCTTTCTAGGAGTCTGGAGATGTGTTTGCTTACATATATTTTAGCTGATTG
>CBVK0102991646.1:0-10866 GCA_900067695.1 Picea abies | reverse complement strand
TTGCAATTGGTTTGCATAGGAGTGTTAATTGGTTTGCAATATTCCATTCCAAACCTCTTTATCATTTCTCTGATATACTTAGTTTGAGAAATAAAAATACCTTGGTTTCTTTGAAATATCTAAAGACCAAGAAAGAAGGATAGTTCTCCAAGTAATGACATTTCAAATCCATTCTACATATCTTTTGCAAATTTCTGGCTTAACTTGTCATCATCACTTCCAAAAATAATATCATCAACATAAACTTCAATTAATGAAATACTATTTTGAGTTACCTTGATGTAGAGGTTGTTGTCTACACTTCCTTTTCTGAACCCTTCCCACTATAAATATTTATCCAGTCTAGAGTACCATGCTCTGGGAGCTTGTTTTAGACCATACAAGGCCTTCTTCAACCCACACACATAATCTTCATTCTCTGACAGCTGAAATCCTTCTAGTTGTTCAGTGTAGACTTCTTCTTCAAGTTCCTCATTCAGAAAGGATGTTTTCACGTCCATATGATACACTTTAATATTCTAGGAGCATGCATAAGCTAAGATCAATTGGATTGCTTCCATTCTAGAAACTCGGGTAAAAATCTCTTCAAAGTCGATCCCTTGAACCCGTGTGTATCCTTTACATACAAATCTAGCTTTGTTCCTTGTAACTTGTCCATCTTCATTCAATTTATTTCTGAAAACCCACTTTGTGCCAATCACATTCTTGTACCTTGGTATTGGATCCAATTCCCAAGTGTCATTCTTCTCTATTTGATCCAATTCTTCATTCATGGCCTTTTTCCAGAATTCATCCTTGCTGGCCTCTTCAAAACTGTTTGGTTCAATCGTAGATAAGAGTGCTAGGTGCAGTTGTTCTAGTGAACAAATTCTTCTTTTAGTATCAACTCCTGAATCCTTGTTTATGATAATCTGATCTAAAGGATGATTCTTCAATACTTGTTTTCTAGGTGTCTTTAGAGGAACTTGTGTTGGATTACTGAGAGGGGGCATGAATCATTAATAGATCAATTTGATCCTTTTTAACCATATAATCCAAGTGTTATATCAATGTATCATTATCATCCAATAACTACAAAGTGAATAAGCAATGAACAAATGAACAATCATACACATACACAGTACACTAGTGTTTTATGTGGAAACTCAAAGCGGGAGAAAACCACATAATTATTTTCTTATATGTATTGAATAATTACATTCATTGGAAGCACCAACTTCCATTGTTTTCTAGCTGCAACTAGAAGGAGTCTCCAACCCCCTAGTTTCTCTGGCTACAACTAGAAGAAGGATACAACCCCTTATGTTCTCTGGATACAACCAGAAGGTGGCTACAACCACCTGTACTTACCCCATCCAACCTCCCTGATGTATAAGTAGAATGATGTAACCACTGTCACACTATCACTGTGAGATATACTGCTGTAAACCTGTACCAATCAACTTGCACCAAATAACCTGTACCAATAACCTGAACATGCATCAACCTGTAATCAACCTGTACCATACACAAGTGCATCAACCATGCACCAACCTATACCAAACAACTTCTAATCAGCCTATGCCATAAATAAGTTTATCAACCATGAACCAAACTGTACCTCAACCTGTACTATGAACAAGTGCATCAACCATGCACCAAACCTGTACAAATAACCTGTCATAACAACACGTCACAACAACTTGTCCAAACAACCTATCACAACAACCTATCTCATCAATCTTATCAACCAAATAAGATATACTCACCAATATCAATCACCAAGACAAATCTCAAATATGTTCATCAACCAAGCATAACACAACAACTCATAATCATCACCAAGATCAATATGTGCTTCTAATAATATACCAAATAATATACCAATACAAGTATGCTACATCATCCATAAACCATGTGTCAACAATACTACTAACAAGTGCCTCCAAGCATGTACTAAGTATGTAACAATTATGTATCAACTACTCATCAACTATGAATCATCAAGATGTACCAACATCATCAACTATACACCTCATGTATGTGCCAACTCATCAACGACTTGTCTCAACCATGTACCCAACATGTACCTTAACCAAAATCCCTCATCAATTTCATCATCCAAATATGATTTGTAACTCTGTAATAGACCTGATTTATATGATCACATACCTACAAACCTTCCTTAACTTTAACAACAAGAGACTAGCATTTTCATCAAACTTTTCTTTAGTCTCACATGACTAGTTTTGGATTAGTCAACAACCCTAACTTGATTTTGGATTAGTCAACAACCCTAACTTGAAATAATCATAACTATGTACCTGTAATGAATAAAGCTCTGAAATTGATACATAATGTTATTCATTATGTTTTATGCAGTTCCTCCAGGTGTCACTACTTGGAACCTCTCAGAAAAGGAGTTATAGCAAAAATGACATACCTTGTTGAATTCTGGCTTATTCTAGAGAGCGACCTTGTAGAGTGTTCTCCACATGGAATATTTGTTGAATCGATCTGAAAATGTTACATAGAATACTAAATACCGTACTATAACCAACACATTTGGTCTTACTAAATTTGGATCTATTATGAGTAAGATATGCTGTTTTAACCCGAAACAATCATTTTAGACTAGTTTCAGGACTAGCCCTCACATGACTAGTTTTGGATTAGTCAACAACCCTAACTTGAAATAATCATAACTATGTACATGTAATGAATAAAGCTCTGAAAATAGTACACAATGTTCTTCAGTGTGTTTTATGAAATTCCTCCAGGTTTCACTACTTGGAACCTCTCAAAAAAGGAGTTATAGAAAAAAATGGCATACCTTGTTGAATTATGGCTTATTCTAGAGAGCGAACTTGTAGAGCGTGCCCCGCACGGAATATTTGTTGTATGGATCTAAAAAATTTACAAAGAATACTAAAGAATGTACTCTAACCAACACATTTGGTCTTACTGAATTTGGATCTGTTATGAAGAAGCTATGACGTTTTTACCCAAAACACTTTTTTAGACTAGTTTCAGGACTAGCCACAAACCCTATTTTCCACGGAGTGTAAATCCAAAAATACAATGACCCACAAGATGAAATTTGTACGACAAAAACTTGGATATGTTTCCTCAATGGCCTCCCAATTTCACAGCCTGAATCATTCTAGAAAAAAGGTTATTGCGAAAATGGTGAGATGACCTGTAAATAACATACCTTAGAAAGCATCATCAAAAGAATTTATCCTCCCTTGAATTTTGGTCTCCTTTACTTCAACTTCCCTCTGAAATTCGACTTAGATATCCTTTGGTTACCTCAGTCACCTGTAGATATTCAATATGTTCAAGTGTGATTAAAATGAGAGAACCTTGCCTCTTATTTATACTTTCATGTAGCTTCCTCAAGGGGTTACCTTTTAACCATAGGGGTTACCTTTTAACCATCTTAACCCAATTTCCTTATTTTAGGGCTAACCCACTTCTAACCACTTTCCATAATTATAAAGTTCTCCATTTACTTTATTATTTAAATAATCCTCCTTGACTTTGTCACTTCACTTTATTATTTAAATAATCCTCTTTGACTTTCTCACTTGACTTTATTATTTGAATAATCCTCTTTGACTATGTCACTTCACTTTATTATTTAAATAATCATCTTTGACTTTGTCACTTCACTTTATTATTTAAATAATCATTTTTTACTTTGTCACTTCACTTTATTATTTAAATAATTTCTTCTTTGCCAGCACTTTGACTTCTTTGACCTTTTGGGGTTTCAAGCCAACACATGAGGGTCCTCCAAATTCGTAAGGTTGTAACTCTCAAATCGTGAGGAGTTATGTGACGTTCCACATACCATCAAAAATGGAATGAGATTTATTATCCATATAGAATAGTATTACCTACAAATATATTAAAACTCATACCATTATACATCAAACAAACTTGGTTCCATTACCCAAACCTTTGTGCTACCGGAATTCGCTACCGAACTTTCTTCAAGGGTTGACATCAATGACAACCAACCCAATTAATCAACAATATCCCCCTTTGGCATTGATGGAAACACTCTGATGCAATATTGAAATCATATCACTCATGCTCCCCCTGGAACCATGGCTGCATCTTTGTGACCAACGCTCCCCTGAAACCATGCCTCTATCCTCTGCATCTAATAAATATCTCCCCATTTTTCATCAATGGCAAAGGTATCTTTCCATTCAGGTCTGCTCCCCCTAACTAACTCGTCTGATCTCCCAACCTGAACTGCCTTCTTTATGGTGATTCCTCATGTACATCTAAGACATATAAGATAAGCATTCAAAATCATTCATTTTGGAGTAGAAATAACTCTGAGTCTCTGGTGAAGATACTCAAAGGCTTCCCATGGAAGTAGTTTTGCAAAAATGTCTGTCACTTGTTCTTTTGTGCCCACATATTCAACTTTGATGTTCTTTTCTGCAACATGTTCTCGTAGAAAGTGATACTTGATTGGAATGTGCTTCGTCTTGGAGTGCATCATTGGGTTCTTTGAGATACTGATGGCGTTTCTATTATCACAATAGATTGGAATGGCTCATCATACTCAACCTGTATATCTGTTAGAGTTTCTTTCATCCATAGAACCTATGTACAACATGTTGTTGTTGCAATATACTCTGCCTCGGATGTAGATAAAGATACTAATGATTTTTTCTTGCTTAGATATGATATTAAACACTCACCCAAGTAGAATGTTGCTCCACTGGTGCTTTGTCGGTCATCAATGCAACCTTCCCAATCTGCATCTATGTAGGCAATAAGTGATAGATCATTTCCTTTTGGATACCATAATTCAAACTCTTATGTTCCTTTGAGATATATGAAAATCCTCTTCACTGTTAATACATGTGATTCCTTTGGTGTTGCTTGAAATCGTGCCACATGTCCAATTGCCTGCATTACATCTGGTCTGGATGTTGTCACATATAGTAGGCTACCAATCATTGACATGTATTGCCTCTAATATGTAGACTTTGAATCATCATCTTTTCTCAACTTGCAACTGGTTTGCATGGGAGTGATAATTAATTTGCAATCTTCCATTTCGAACCTCTTTAGCATTTCTCTGATATACTTGGTTTGATAAATAAAAATTCCTTGGTTGTTTTGACGTATTTGAAGACCCAGAAAAAATGATAGTTCTCCAAGTAATGAAATTTCAAATTCATTCTATGTTTCCTTTGCAAATTTTTGGCGTAACTTGTCATTAGTACTTCCAAAAATAATATCATCAACATAAACTTCAATTAATAAAATATTATCTTGACTTACATTGATGTATAGGTTGATGTCTACACTTCCTTTTCTAAACCCTTCCTGTTGTAGATATTTATCCAGTCTAGAGTACCATGCTCTAGGAGCCTGTTTTAGACCATACAATGTCTTTTTTAATTTACACACATAATCTGCATTCTCTAACAACTGAAATCCTTTTGGTTGTTCAATGTAGACTTCTTCTTCAAGTTCCCCATTCAGAAAAGTTGATTTTACGTCCATTTGATACACTTTAATATTTTTGGAGCATGCATAAGCTAAAAGCAATCGGATTGCTTCCATTCTGGCAACTGGGGAAAATGTCTCTTCAAAGTTGATTCCTTCAACCTGTGTCTATCCTTTACATACCAATTTATATTTGTTCATTGTAACATGTCCATCTCCATTCAATTTATTCTTGTATACCCACTTTGTATCAATCACATTCTTATCTTTTGGTCTTAGAACCAATTCCCAAGTGTCATTTTTCTCTATTTGATCCAATTCTTCATCCATGGCCTTATTCCAAAATTCATCCTTACTGGCCTCTTCAAAACATTTTGGTTCAATCGTAGATGAGAGTGTTAGGTGCGTTTGTTCTGGTGAACGGATTCTTCTTCTAGTCTTAACTCTTGCATCTTTATTTCTGATAATCTGACCTGAAGGATGATTCTTTTGTACTCATATGCTAGGTGTCTTTGGAGGCACTTGCTGAACTTTCTCTTCTGCTTGTGTCGGATCCTCTTCATCTTCCCCTTCTAATTATTTTCCATCTTCTGCTTCTTCTTTGTAAAGTTGTTTCATTGATTCATTTTCTTCTTCCTTTAATTCTTGTCTACTTGTTTCATCAATTGTTACGTTGATGCTTTCCACAACTTTGTTCAATCTCAGATTGTAACACTTGTATGATTTCCTTGTACTTGAGTAACCAACAAGTACTCCTTTGTCCACACGAGAGTCAAACTTTCTCATTCTACCATCTTCTCTTTTGATGTAGCATTTGCTTCCAAAAACTCTGAAGTGCTTCACATTTGTTGGTTTTCCTTTCCATATCTCGTAGGGAGTTTTGTCAATGTTGTTTCTGAGCATTACTCTGTTTTGAATGTGAATTGTTGTATGCAATGCATGTTTCCAAAAGATACCTTTCATTTTGGAATCCAATAGCATTGCTCGAGCCATTTCTTGTACTGGCTTATTCTTTCTTTCAACAACTCCATTCTGTTGAGGTGTCGTAGCAATGGAGAATTTCCTTTTTTATTCCATGCATGTTGCAGTAGTCTAAAAATTCCTTTGAAGTGAATTCTCCTCCATTATCAGATCTCAAGCATTTGATTTTTGAATTTCAACCATTTCCTTGTAGAACTTGAATTTTTCAAAAGCTTCTGACTTATTCCTGAGAAAGAAAACTGCAGTCATTCTTGTATAATCATCAACTAATAACATAAATTATTTCTCACCTTTTAAACCCTTTGTTGTAGTTGGTCCAACTAGATCAGTATGCACAATTTCTAGCAGTCTTTTCGTTGAATATTCTTTTGATTTAAACCTGGTTTTTGTTTGCTTTCCTTGTTGACAATGCTTGCATAAAGTGTTGGTTCGTTTCGTGATCTAGAGAATTTCTCTAAATGCTTCCCTTTTGCTGAATTTGACAAGGTTATCAAAATGTATGTGACCCATTCTTCTGTGCCATAGCTAACTTTCATCTTCCTTTCCTAGGAAACACTTTTCATTTCCAATTTCACTTAATACATATATGTTGTTTAAATTTCTCGCAGTTGTTGCAATCAATTTTCCTGAACCTTCTTTTCTTATCTTACACTTTTGTGAATCGAAAGTAACTTTATGACCTTGGTCACACATTTGACTCACACTAAGAATATTATGTTTCATATCTTCTACTAGTAGAACATTTTCTGCCTTGGTATTCTTGTTCCCAATTTTGATTGTGCCTTTTCCAATAATTTTAGTTGAATCATCATTTTCGAAGGAGATTGATCCATCTCTTTCCTTTCTTAATGTACGAAACCTGTCTCTATCACCTGTCATGTGTTTTGAATAGCCACTGAGAGCGAATGTGCATTCTTCATTACTATATTGATTATGCTTTCTTATCCATGTCTTTTTCTAAGGTTCCTGTCTGTGATTGTTGTTGTTCTGTTGTGGTTCTCTAGGATGGACTTTCATTCTACAATCTTTGGCCATGTGTCCAAAGTGGTTACATTTGTTGCATTCCACTTCAGTGCTCAAAGATTCAAACTTGATGTAACTTCTTCTCTGTTTTTCAATAGGCATTCTTGGATAACCCTTTTCTATATGAATTTCAAAGTTGTTTATGTTCATGTTGTTAGCTCTGCAATTCACACCTTTATGTCCAAAATTATTACATGCATAACATAAACCAAAAAAGATAGTTTGACACCTGGGAGTTGAAGATATTATAAAATGATGTACTCTTATGAATCATTCTTCTTCCTAAGGCCTATATGTTTTTGTCGTTCGTTGATTCTAAAATCTGAATCTTCTCGATAGAGGAGTGTCCCTGGAATTTTCTTTGTAGACCTTCTTATCCCCTTTGATTGTTTCTGCATAGCTTTTTGGATATGTTTCTTGTTTTGGTGTTTTGGAGCTTGGTCCCTTTTCTATCTGATTGTATCCAAGTATGGACTTGTCATGATAAGGTTTTTGACTACTGATAATGTCATTCAAAACTTTTGAGTTGTTCTTCATATGTTTGTTTTGAAGATCCTTTCTTAATGTGACAATTTTTGCTTCCAAATTTTCAATGATCTTGTCTCTTCCTTCTAGTTGTTCTTTGAGTGCTTCTTCAATTCTTTTATCTTCTTCAATTTGAACCTTCAAATTCGTGATCATTTGTTCTAGTTCCTAAGTGTCTTCTTTCTTGTCTAGTTCTGCTTGTGGTTTCTTGTTTTTCTTCTTTTCTCTTCTGATAACTTATATGGCGCAAAACAATTATTCTCGGTAGTCAACTTCTTCCTCTTCATATTATTCTTCGGCCTCTTCATATTCTTTTTCAAAGTATTCTTTATCAGAGTCTTCTACTGCCATGAATAGAACTCTTTCTGTCTCACTGCCATTGACTTCATCTTCATCTGATGATGAGATGTCTTATTTGGTGCATAAGATTTTCTTGAAAACTTTATTTGTGGTTCTTTTTCCTTTATATGTTTTTTTTTCTATTTGAGTAACCTTCATCATTTATCTTTTTTCTTATGAGGACATTTGTTAGAAAAATGACTAATGCCATCACAATTAAAACAAATCAAAGGAAACTTACCTCTATACCTGTCATTGGTTCCCTTGTTCAATCTTCTGACAAAGTTGGTCACTTCTTCATCATCTTCCGAGACGCCATTGATGTTGTTATGTTCTTTTTCTTTTTCTTTTTCCTTTTGCTTTGACCTTGTGTATGCTTTGAAGGCTACTTCTTTTATATATGGATTTTCATGTTCGGTTCTCATTTCATATGTTGTGAAGATTACATGTAGTTCATCCATGCTTATTGAGTTTAGATATGCTCTTTCTTCTAGTGTTGATATCTTAGGGTCAAATCTCATAGGAAGAGATATTAGTACATTTTGAACAATTATAGATTCTTTGATTTCTTCTCCCAATCCCAAGATTTCATTTACCGTTTCATCAACTCATAAAAATTAAGTTGCAATGTTCTCATCTTCCTTCATCTTTAGTTGTTCGAACTGACCTCTGTAAGTTTGAAGCTTTGTTGCTTTGACTTTTGAATTTCCTTCATAAAATTTCGAAGTTTGTCCCAAATATCTTGAGTGGATTTACAATGTGCAACTTTGGTAAATATCGTTTCTCCAAGACCATTCAGAAGTGCATTTGTGGATTTGGAATTATTCTGACCGATTTTCATAGATTTTTCATTTGTCGGCGGAACTGTTAGTGTTGTGTATCCATCTACAATTGATTGTCAAATTTCAAATCCTTGTGCCTGTATATATATCTTCATCCTTATGCTCCAAAAGGTATACTTATGTCCATCAAATTGTGGTATTCCACTTTTATACATGTTGTTTCTCTCCATGATCTACCTTTCAATAGTTAAACTGATTTTTGAAGGAACCTGCTCTAAAACCAATTGTTGGATTACTGAGAGGGGGGGTGAATCAGTAATAGAGAAATCTAATATTTTTTAAACATATAATGCAAGTTTTATGTCAATGTAGCATTATCATCCAATATTTGTAGAGTAAATAAACAATGAACAAATGAACAATCATACACATACACAGTACACCAATGTTTTTACGTGGAAACCCAAATCATGAGAAAACCACAGATTGTTTTTTATTATATGTCTTGAAGAATTACATTCATTGGAATCACCAACTTCCTTTGTTTTCCAACTGCAACTGGAAGAAAGCTCCAACCCCCTAGTTTCTCAGGCTACAACCTGAGGGAAGCTCCAACTCCCCAATTCTCTGGCTACAACCAAAAGGAGGTTACAACCCCCTATGTTCTCTGGCTACAACCGGAAGGTGGCTACAACCACATGTCCTTGCCCCGTCTAACCGCCCTGACGTATAAGTAGAATTATGGAACCACTTTTACACTACCACTGTGATATATATTGTTGTAAACCTATACCAATAAACTTGCACCAAACAACCTGTACCAATAACCTGAACTATGTATCAACCATGCATCAATATGTACCTCAACTTGTAATCAACCTGTACCATAAACAAGTGCATCAACCATGCACCAACATATACCTCAACCTACAAACCTTCCTTAAATTTAACAACAAGAGACTAACATTTTCATCAAACTTTACTTTAGTCTCACATGACTAGTTTTGGATTAGTCGACAACCCTAACTTGAAATAATCATAACTATGTACTTGTAATGATTAAAGATCTGAAAATAGTACACAATGTTCTTCAGTGCGTTTTATGCAATTCATCTAGGTGTCACTACTTGGAACCTCTCAGAAAAGTAGTTATAGCAAAAATGACATACCTTGTTAAATTCTGGCTTATTCTAGAGAAAACTTGTAGAGTGTGCCACGCACAGAATATTTGTTGTGTGGATATCAAAATTTTACACAGAATACTACAGACTATAATCTAACTAACACATTTGATCTTACTAAATTTGGATCTGTTATGAAGAAGTTATGACGTTTTTACCTGAAACACCTGTTTTAGACTAGTTTCAGGACTAGCCACAAACCCTATTTTCCACGGAGTGTAACTCCAAAAATAAAATGTCCCACAAGATGAAATTCGTACCACAACTACTTGGATATGTTTCGTCAATGGCCTCCCAATTTCACGGTCTGAATCATTCTAGAAAAAAGGTTATTGCGAAAATAGTGAGATGGCCTGTAAATAACATACCTTAGAAAGCATCATCAAAATAATTTATCCTCCCTTGAATTTTGGCCTTCTTTACTTCACTGTCCCTCTGAAATTAGGCTTAGATATCATTTGGTTACATCAGTCACCTGTAGATATTCAATATGCTCAAGTGTGATTAAAATGAGAGAGTCTTGCTTCTTATTTATACTTTCATGTAGCTTCCTCAAGGGGTTACCTTTTAACCAT
>CBVK0102991609.1:0-16156 GCA_900067695.1 Picea abies | reverse complement strand
TGAAAGAGTTATTGTTGTAACGATGAGGTTCGTTACAGTCACTCCCTGAAACATTCCAATAAGGAGGCACACAATAGTTCAAGTGCATATCCTACCATAAAACATAGGATATCTGGAGTGGATGAACTAAAGGGTGAAATGAACAAGATTAAGCCTCCTATGTTTGATGGATACCACAAGAAGGAGGAAGATGTCGAAACATGACTACTTGGCATGCGGAAATATTTCCAACTGCATAATTATTCCTCTCATGCAGAAGGAAGAATTGCAATGTATCAACTCAAGGGAAAGGCATACATGTGGTGGGATCAACTTGTGCAGGTGCAACACATTAAAGAGAAGGATATTACTTGGAAAGAATTCAAGAAGTATTTTGAAAAGAAATGCTTGACTAAGAGATAATATGACAAAAAGATGAAAGAGTTCTTTGAACTCAAGCAGGACAACATGACCAATGATGAATACGAACAAAGGTTTTTGGAATTACTAAAGTATGTTCTGTTCATCAAAGATGAGACTCTCAAAATTCAAAGGTATCTGAGTGGACTTCCACCTTCCATTGGGGACAAGATCTAGTATGATGATCCTAAAACTATGGAAGAAATGATAAGGAGAGAAAAATGCTTATATGAGAAACAAAGAGAAAATCCCACTTTCCGGAAGGCTTGGGAAGACAAGAAGAATTTCAAGATGGATCAGAGGAAGAAGGGAATTAAGCCACCCTTTTTCAGGAATAGTCCTCTAGAATAGCCATATTTTAGAGAGTCCAAGAAGGCTAAAGTAGGTGGACAAATGCCAATACCAACACATATGGAAGGTTGGGGTTGTAAAGGAAATCATAGGTACAAAGACTTCCCTCACATAAATTACAAAGTGAGAACTGTCCACAATGTTCAACATGCAGAAATAGTGGAGGACATGGGCAGAAGTGTACCAAGGATCTATGTAGCTTTGGACAACAAGAAAGCATAATATCAGTCACATATGATTGAAGTGGAAGGTATGATCAACAACCAACCTATTACTATTTTAATTGATTCAGAGGATAGTCATAGTTATGTAGATCCTAGAATGGTGGAAAGTTTGAATTTGACAAGAAGAAAGCATGGGAAATATTGGTTAATAAAGTTGGCTACTGGAACCAAGAGAAAGGTTGTTAAGTTGGTTAAGTCTTGTCCAATGGACATGAATTGACTGAGCACAAGGGATGAATTGAACGTTTTACCTTTAGGTTCCTATGACTGTCTAATTGGGATGTATTCGTTGGACCAACACCATGCCATCTTAGATTGTCGTAACAAGGCATTCACTTGCCTGGATGAGGAAGGAAACCTAAGGAAAATACAAGGAATCCCAAGGGTAGTTACTATCAGAGAAATCTCAGCAATGCAGTTGAAGAAGTGCTACAGGAAAGGATGTCAATTATTTGCAGCCCATATGGAGGAAGCATCTAAGGATAAGGTGTCAAATATTGAAGACCATGCAGTATTAAAAGTTTTTGAAGATGTATTCTAGGAGGTACGAGGACTACCCCCGAAGAGATATATCAACTTCTCTATAAACTTGATGTCTTCCTTACTGTTTCATGAGAGTAATTTCCAGCATTAGATGTACTAAAGCAAGGTGGGTAAAGGAGGGTTTACTTTCATGAATTCCATTTAAAAACAAAACTAGTTGTCTGAGACTAAGTAGAATCTACTTTGTGTCAGAAGGTAATGACAACAAAGTCCTTTAGTGCCTTAAAAAACAAAATCTTTGGGTTGAGTGTATAAATTTTCTATATTAGACTTGAAAAAAAAAATTAAGTGCAAGGACTATTTGTATTGTGAAAATCAGACTTGGTGAGGAATTTGCCAGTAAATCCATTTATATTGAAAATCTGGGCATGTGGAGTGGTGTATTAGGGACCCTAGTGAACCTAATACAACCTAAAAAATTCCAGACAAAGTATCCCTCTCAAATATGGGTTGATTTTGGGAGATTAAACTTCAAACACATTCCATTGACAATAGAGGTTTGGCAACATTGAAAACATGGTCTTGGATGGATCTGGAGAGAGATGGTGTGTCACACACTAGGGGAGGAATATGGTATGCGTTGGTCTTATTTCAATTTATGACACAAGGAGGGAACCATTTGTATTGGAATCATTAGTATAGGCCTTTTTTCCTCACTGCCTAAACAGATTATGTCTACATCATTCCCATCATACTATGTTTTCATGAAAGGGGCGATCAAGCCAGTTTTCCCATTCAACCCTTCTTCTCTTGGTATTTCTCATTTTTCTTGTTTATATGATATGGAATTTTAGATGAATTTATGCATTAAAGTTTTTTGTTTTGTTTGTTAGTTTGTCCATGACATGTGGAACTAACCTGTGGCTAAGAAACCGCGACTCAGGGGCATCTAAGCCGTCAAAATCACCCAGGGATTGCACCCGGCTTGAGACACACCAACCCTTAACATGGCTGGATCTTTTATCCCCCTAGGTTTCTAACTGGTGACTTTAACATCATGAAGTGCCTTAACACCACACTCCATCACCAACTGTCCTACCCTTTGGGGACTTAGAGCTATGTGAGCTTGGCCCAGTTAAGCTTTGTTTTGTGAGTAGACCATGTCCTTACTCGGGTTTGAGCACAAGACCTGACATTCTTTGCAAGAACGACTTTATCATATAGTTGCCTCCGCTGACCTTGAATTTATGCATTCAAGTTGGTTTTTAAGATGAACTAACAATTTATTTGTCCTAGGCACTATCTAGGTTAGTAATATGGTAAACTTTGTATGATGAGCAGAGAAGATATCAGCTATCCAAAACTGATATAAAGAGAAAAATGTCAGACTTATGCTTCAGTGTTTTGTAAAAGATATCATCTATGCAAGACAAAGAAAGATTGAAAAGGCCACTCAATTAGAATGCAAACCACAAGGCCATAGATGTTATGGATCAAAACCAAAAACACATTATGCATGGAGCTTGTATGCAGTCCGAGGAATTACTAAATATGTGTCATAAAAAAACTACCTTTAAACCAAAAGATCATGTGCATCAAACTCTTTTATTATCAGACAAGGCATCAAACTCGGATACAATATCTTGCACTCTTTTATTATCCAAAGGTTGCAATCATAATGAGCACTTAAAACATCTCCAAAATGAGTTTAAAACATATTCAAAATGAGTGAATAATAATGAAGGTTGGTGTGTGTACAAGCTATGTGATACAAAGATGCAGGAGAATATTAGTGTGGAACACAATACCATCAAAATATGCCATTATAGGAAGATACTTTGCAATTTTTTTTCTATAAATGAAAATACAAAGGAGGATTTTGGAGCATGGTAATTACAAAAAAATAATTGTGAACTTCAACCATTAGTTGTCCATTCTACTTCCGATATTATAACTCCTTCTGGGAATGTGCTTCCATGAGCAACAACTAAGGTTTTCCTTGATGTGAGGGCTTCACCAAGGATTCCTCCAATTTGTTGAGGTGCAACTCCACTGCCAACAATACTAATGAGATGACCCAAGGCAAAATCTGAGAACTACGCCCTGTGGAACTATGAAATATAGAACTGTGACATGTGGAACTATGACCTATGGAACTATGCCCTATGGAACTATGACCTGTGGAACTACGCCCTCTAGAACTATGACATGTGGAACTAATCCCTTTGGAACTATGCCCTCTGGAACTATGACCTCTGGAACTATCACCTCTGGAACTACACCCTATGGAACTACGCCCCTGGAGCTATGATCTCTAAAACTATGACCTCTAGAACTACATCATGTAGAACTATGACCTGTGAAACTATGACCTGTGGAGCTATGACCTATGGAACTATGCCCTTTGGAACTATGAACTGTGGAACTATGCCCTCTTGAACTACACCCTTTGGAACTATGACCTCTGGAACTACACCCTATGGAACTATGACCTCTGGAACTATGACCTCTAGAACTACGCCCTGTAGAACTATGACCCGTGGAACTGTGACCTGTGGAAATATGACCTTTCGAACTATTCCCTCTGGAACTATGACTAGTAAAACTACGCCCTCTGGAACTATGACTAGTAAAACTACGCCCTCTAGAACTATGACCTCTAGAACTACGCTCTCTGGAACTATGACCTATGGAACTATGCCCTCTGGAACTATGCCCTCTGGAACTATGACCTCTAGATCTACGCCTTATGGAACTATGACCTCTAGAACTATGACCTCTGGAACTATGCCCTCTATAACTATGACTTGTAAAACTATGCCCTCTGGAACCATGACATGTGTAACTATGACATGTGGAACTATGACCTGTGGAACTACGCCCTCGATAACTTTGACCTGTGGAACTACACCCTTTGGAACTATGACCTCTAGAACTATGACCTATGGAATTGTGACTTGTAGAACTATGCCCTCTAGAACTATGACCTCTGGAACTATGAACTCTAGAACTATGACCTCTAGAACTATGCCCTGTAGAACTATGAACTATGGAATTGTGACCTGTGGAACCATGACCTGTGGAGCTAAGCCCTCTGGAACTATGACCTATGGAACTACGGCCTCTAGAACTATGAACTCTGCAACTATTCCCTCTTGAACTATGACCTGTGGAACTATGACCTCTGTAACTATGCCCTCTAGAACTATGACCTCTGGAACTACACCCTCTGGAACTATGAACTCTAGAACTATGACCTCTGGAACTACGCCCTCTAGAACTATGACCTGTGGAACTGTGACCTATAGAGCTATGACCTGTGGAACTACGCCCTCTGGAACTATGAATTGTGGAACTGTGAACTATATAACTATGACCTGTGGAACTATTCCCTCAAGAACTATGACCTATGGAACTTTGACCTGTGGAACTATGCCTTCTAGAACTATGACCTATGGAACTATGACCTCTAGAACTACTTCCTCTAAAGCTATGACCTTTGTGTTGGGTATGTGTTATATTCTTCGCATGAGTAGTAGTGTCTGAGAGCTTGCACCGGGCACGCATGGGGGGTTAGAGGGGGGTACAGGGGGGCGGAGCCCCCTGCGCGGGGGTCCACTTTGGAACTGTGAACTTTGGAACTGTGAACTTTGGAACTATGCCCTATGGAACTATGAGCTCTGTAACTATGCCCTATAGAAATATGACCTCTAGAAGTATGACCTCTGGAACTACGCCCTATGAAACTATGACTTGTGGAACTGTGACCTGTGGAACCATGACCCATGGAAATATGCTCTATGGAACTATGACCTTTGGAACTATGCCCTCAGGAACTATGACCTAAGGAACTATGACCTATGGAACTATGAACTCTAGAACTATGACTTGTGGAACTACGCCCTCCAGAACTATGACCTGTGGAACATTGACCTGTGGAAATACACCCTCTAGAACTATGACCTGTGGAACTATGATCTGTGGAACTGTGACTTGTGGTACTATGCCCTCTAGAACTATGAGCTCTGGAACTATGACTTCTAGAACTATGACCTATGGAACTGTGACCTGTGGAACTATGACTTGTGGAACTATGCCCTCTGGAACTATGACCTCTGGAACTACGCACTCTAGAACTATGACCTTTGGAACTATGACTTGTGGAACTTTGAATTGTGGAACTACACCCTCTTGAACTATGACCTCTAGAACTATGACTTGTAGAACTATGACCTATGGAACTATGACCTGTGGAACTATGACTTGTGGAACTATGCCCTCTCGAAACTATTTCTTGTGGAACTACACCCTCTGGAACTATGACCTGTGGAACTACACCCTATGAAAATACACACTCTGGAACTATGACCTCTAGAATTATAACCTATGGAACTATGCCCTTTGGAAATATGACCTCTGGAAATACGCCCTCTAGAGCTACACCCTCTCAAACTATGACCTCTAGAACTATGACCTCTGGAACTATGCCCTCTGGAACTACAACCTCTGGAACTAGTTCCATAGGTCATAGTTCCAGAGGCCGTAGTTCCACAGATCATAGTTCCAGAGGGTGTAGGTCCACATCTCATAGTTTCAGAGGGCGTAGTTCCACAGGTCATAGTTCCACAGGTCACAGTTCCAGAGGTCATAGTTCTACAAGGCATAGTTCTAGAAGTCATAGTTCCAGAGGGCATAGTTAGAGAGGGCGTAGTTTCACAAGTCACAGTTCCATAGATCATTGTTCTAGAGGTCATAGTTCCAGAGGGTGTAGCTCCACAGGTCAAAGTTCCATAGGTCATAGTTCTAGAGGGCATAGTTCCACAGGTCATAGTTCTAAAGGTCATAGCTCCACAGGCCATAGTTCCAGAGGGCATAGTTCCATAGGTCCTAATTCCAAAGGGCATAGTTCCACATGTCATAGTTCCACAAGTCACAGTTCCACAGGTCACAGTTCCACAGGGCATAGTTCTAGAGGGTGTAGTTCCAAAGGTCATGGTTCTAGAGTTCATAGTTCCAAAGGGCGTAGTTCCAGAGGTCATAGTTCTAGAGTTCATAGTTCCATAGGTCATAGTTCCATAGGGCATAGTTCCAAGGGTGTAGTTCCATAGGTCATAGTTGCAAAGGGCATAGTTCCATAGGTCATAGTTGTAGAGGGCGTAGCTCCATAGGTCATAGTTCCACAGGTCATAGCTCCACAGTTGATAATTCTACAGGGTGTAGTTATAGAGGTCATAGTTCCACAAGTCACAGTTCCACAGGTCATAATTCTAGAGGTCATAGTTCCAGAGGGTGTAGTTACACAGGTCAAAGTTCCACATGTCATAGTTCTGGAGGGTCTAGTTCCATAGGTGATAGTTCCACTTGTCATAGTTCCACAGGTCATAGTTCCAAAGGGCATAGTTTTATAGGTCATAGTTCCAGAGGTCATAGTTCTAGAGGTCATAGTTTCAGAGGGCTTAGTTCCATAGGTCATAGTTCTAGAGGGTGTAGATCCAAAGGTCATAGTTATAGAGGTCATAGTTCCAGAGGGAGTAGTTCCTCAAGTCATAGTTCTAGAGGGCGTATTTCCATAGGTCAAAGTTCCAGAGGGCATAGTTCCATAGGTCATAGTTCCACAGGTCATAGTTCCACAAGTCATAGTTCTACAGATGGTAGTTCTAGAGGTCATAGTTCCATAGGTCATAGTTCCACAGGGCATAGTTTCATAGTTCATAGTTCCAGAGGGTGTATTTTGAGAGGTCATAGTTCCAGAGGGCGTAGTTCCACATGTCATAGTTCTAGAGGGTGTAGTTCCATAGGTCATAGTTCTAAAGGGTGTAGTTCCATAGATCATAATTCCACATGTCATAGATTCATAGGTCATAGTTCCACAAGGCATATTTCCACAGGGTCTAGTTGTAAGATTTTGTCTTGGGTCATCTCATTAGTATTGTTGGAAGTGGAGTTGCACCTCAACAAATTGGAGGAATCCTTGGCGGAGTCCTCACATCAGGAAAAACCTTAGTTGTTGCTCATGGAAGCACATTCCCAGGAGGATTTATAATATCGGCAGTAGAATGGAAAAATAATGGTCGAAGTTCACATTCATTTGTGAGTAATTACCACGCTCCAAAAGCCTCCTCTGTATTTGCATTTTTAATAAAAAATTGCAAAGTATCTTCCTATAATGGCATATTTTGATTGGATTTTGTTCCACACTAATAGTCTCCTGCATCTTTGTATCACATAGCTTGTACACACATCGACCTTCAGTATTATTCACTCATTTTGAAGATGTTTTAAACTAATTTTGGAGATGTTTTAAGTGCTCATTTTGAGTGCAACCTTATGATAATAAAAGAGTGCATGATCTTGTATCTGAATTTGATGCACTGCCTGATAATAGAAGAGTTTGATGCACTTGATCTTTTGGTTTAAATGTAGTTTTTTTACTACACATATTTAGTAATTCCTTGGGCTTCATACAAGCTCCATGCATAACTTGTTTTTGGTTTCGATCCATAACATCTATGGCCTTGTGGTTTGCATTCTAATTGAGTGGCCTTTTCAATATTTCTTTGTCTTGCATAGCTGATATCTTTTACAAATCACTAAAGAATAAGTCTGACATTTTTCTCTTTATATCAGTTTTGAATAGTTGATATCTTCTCTGCTCATCACACAAAGTTTACCATATTACTGACCTGGATAGTGCCCGAGACAAATAAATTGTAAGTTCAGATTAAAAACCAACTTGAATGCATAAATTCATCTACAAGTTCATATCATATAAACAACCATAACGAGAACTACCAAGAGAGTAAGGGTTGAATGGGAAGATTGGCTTGGTTGCCCCTTTCATGAAAACATAGTATGATGGGAATGATGCAGACATAATGTATTTAGGCACCGAGGAAACAAGGCCTATACTAATGATTCCAATACAAATGGTTCCCTCCTTGTGTCATAAATTGCAATAAGACCAATGCATACCACATTCCCCCCCTAGTGTGTGACACACCATCTCTCTCCAGATCCATCCATGACCATGTTTTCAATGTTTCCAAACCTCTACTGTCAGTGGAATGTGTTTGAAGTTTAATCTCCCAAAATCAGCCCATATTTGAGAGGGATACTTTGTCTGAAGTTTTCTAGGCTATATTAGGTTCACTAGGGTCCTAATACACCACTCCACATGCCCAGATTTTCAATATAAATGGATTTACTGGAAAATTCCTCACCAAGTCAGATTTTCACAATATAAATAGTCCTTGCACTTAATTTTTTTTTCAAGTCTAATATAGAAAATTTATATACTCATCCCAAAGAATATTTTTTTTAAGGCACTAAAGGACTTTGTTGTCAGTACCTTTTGACACAAAGTAGATCCTACTTAGTCTTAGACAACTAGTTTTGTTTTTAAATGGAATTCATGAAAGTAAACCCTCCTTTACCCACCTTGCTTTACTACAACTAATGCTGGAAATTACTCTCATGAAATAGTGAGGAAGACCCATATAATTTTCCAGATTGTATTGTGCAACTAAAATATGTTTAGGTGGGATATTGAGCAGGTTAGATTACTTCTCTCTCACCTAAGACATACATGGATCCAAGGAAACCATCTTCTATGATATGGCAACAAAAGGGGTGCAATACTTTAACACTCTTTTTAAGAAATATTCCAAAATCAATATTACAACTATCCTCAAGTAGTTTGATTGAGTAGTTGGTGGGAAGAGTTTAATTAGCATAAATAATCTCAAATTGAAGCAGGGTACCCTCAAGGGAATTTTCTCCAAGTCTAATAAACTTATATCCCAAGTTTCAAACATCATAAAAAATGGGCTAAACACTAGATCCATAAGTGAAACATGCATGTAAAATTGTGCTAGTGTGTATCCATGTGCTAGGTCATCAAAGCAAGGTCTAGATCCCATGAGAGATTCAAGCTATGAAAACCCATGTGTGTGGTTTGTAAATTCTAGAAGAAAACGCGACTAAAAAATCAATTTCACACATTTTTTATTTTTTCATGACTTAAGATATATTAGGGAGTATCTGACATATCTTTTTTCAAGCCCTTCACAAGCCACAACCAATTTTTGCAAGGCTCAATTTTTCTATCCCATTCTCTCTATGTCTTTATGTTGGTTAACAGAAGGGAGATTGTCATTTCATCTCAAGTTTCCACTTATAGTGTTCATTTTCTTGATGAAGGTGTCTACATAAGTTTCATAAAATCCTCCATCCTTGTTAAATTAGCTTCTAGTATTGTTATATAAAGGCTATTTAACCAACATAATAAACAAACTATCTTCCCTCAAGCTTTCATACTTTTCCCATAGTTTCTTTGTTTTTGTTCTTGGCTTGAAGTGTTGAGATTCTATTTTAGGAGGCTTCATCTACATAATAAATCAATCCATTTTCCCTTGAGGTTATTATATTCTCTTGTCATCATTTTGTTTCTAGTTGATTTCTCCTCAAGCTGGTGAACTTTACCTTTTAGCTAGGGTTTACTGGTTGAGAGGTTCATAAATACATCATTTGGTATCAGAGCATTGGTCCATACCTTCTCTCTTTAGATTTGGATTTTTAACCCTCCCACCAAGCCCTATTAGCTTGGGCCCTCACCGCTCTCTTTACGTTATTCTTCATTAGATCTCGTGACATATTTCTATTTTCTGAGGGTGTTTGCATCTCTCAACTCATCCAGCTTCTATCTCTCTATACAGGATCGTATTTACCTTCTTCAATTATGTTTTATACTTAGAAAAAGACCCTATTCGAGCTTCAAGGAGGTAAATGCATGTTTGGAACATCGAGAAACAAGAGAATGTGTTGAAGTGCTTCTCTGGTAGAGATTTTAGAAATTTCCTCCCTATTTTCTTAGTATCCAACTTAAAGAGGTGTAAAGTCTCTTTTACTTCCTATTTATATAATATCATTTTTCTTTTAATAATTTATGCCTATTGATCTTGTTAGCTTTTAGGGACTCATTAGAAGCTTTCTTGATGGCTCATCTACGAGTTTTACACTCTTTATCATACAAAGGGTTGGTTCTATTTGTCTTTCTAATAGACACCTTGATAGAGAGCTTCTTAACGAAAGTTGAAAATGTTTTAGTAAAATTATGATAAAAGTATTTAGTATAAGGAAACATATAAGGAGAATATTTATATAGAAAAAATATAATTTTATTCATAAGGACAAATATAATTTTATTCTTAGGGATTCATTTATATGCTAACCTTCTTTTTATAGAGTGTTAGTGAATGAATTGAGTTCTCAAAACATGTGTGAAGGAGAAAAAATCAAGACCTGCAATGATCTTTTTTAAATAGTTTACCAAAAGTCAAAGGAGAACATTTTGTTGATGAGAGGTTCCTACCATTCAATTAATTAGCAAAATAGAGTCTCCAAAAATCTAGATTCTTAAAATATTCTTATCTAGGGAACATTTCATTAGTAATTTTAAAGCCATTAATTCAATTGAATTGTTTGATCTTTGTCTATTTGAGTAGTATTTGAGCCTCTTTGAACCTCCTAAATCTCCCTTGGAATATTATGTGTGTAGTGTAATGAAGTTCTGGCCCAAAGTATATATCTATGAGTAAATTTAAAAGAATGCAATAAATTTGTCCTTAAAACTTACCAAGTTTGTTCCCAACAGGATACCCCACATGACCAAGCATGGAATCTGGCTATGTACTTAGTTAGTTAGCTCTTTTTCATAAACCAAGCATGCAACATCCTTTAGTTGAATTCCCATACCACACATTTTCCACTCTTGTCATATTTTTAACTTATGAGCAATGAATGAAAAGGTGATTATTTGTTTCACAATCATTTTTGCACAACACAGATATTTGGATCTTTCTTGTTCCTCACAAAAAATCCCAAGTTAAAAGTATTTTCTTCAAAGCCAACCTAAGTAGAATTTTAGATCTTTTTGGATCCTTAACTTTCAAATAGGCCTTGAGCATCAACAGGCTCATTGATTTTTTATTCAAAAGTTACTTTATATCCTAACTATTTTATTTTTTTTCTAAGCTAAAACATTATGTATCATTTGCATGTATACCTTATAGCCTTAAAGATAAGATTCAATTGAGCATCATGGTTGAGACTATATGTTTGTATTTGCTTTATCTACTACTTGGTTCAAAGTATAGAACCTCTTTCGTGTAATGAGGTGATGGAATCCTCCGTGAAAGAAAATGTTCCCACATTGTTCCCACATCCCCAAAACTACATAGATGAGACTATATAGTTCTATTTGCTTGATCTACTAATTGGTTCAAAGTACATAAATGTCTTTGTAGTGAGGTGATGGAATCCTCCATGAAAATTTTTGTATCCCTACATCTCAAAACTACATTAGAACCAAGCCTTACTTTGTTTTGTGATCTAACCTTTCAAGCTAGGTAATATCCTATTATTGGGAAAGATCTTACTAATGCTTTTCATTGATTCGAGAAAGGTATCTCTTTTCTAAATAAAGAAACCCCATTGTAGCTAGTACCTCAAAAGACTGGACCAAATTCAAACCTATGACCTATAACTTCCAATACAACATGTTTTGAATGGATAATTCAATCAATTAAACTATTTTTATCAAAATTACTATTATTATCATAAAAGTGTATTCCAAATCTACATTAACTTACTATTATTATAATTCAAAATTATTATATATTCAAAATCACTTTTCTTCTTACCATGTAAATAAAAAAACTCAGCATATCTAATTTTTACATCCACTCTTTAATGAGATGACATTATTAGGTATACCATGTATCAACAAAAATAGAATTGACATACCAACACAAATAAAATTGACATTATTAGATATACTATGTAATAACAAAAATAGATTTCACCACCTTCTAAATAACCTCCCCATAAAAAAGTAAAGTTGGAAAAATAAGTGAAAATGTAATTAACCAAAAACTAACCATTTTTAGATAAAAAAAAGTTGCTACCAATACATGTTCGCACATTGAATACATTATTATTTATTATTATTTTTGTTTTATTTTCAAATGTAAAATAATTTAAAATTTAAATTATATTAAATATAAATAAAACATATCATATGTCATGAAAATTAAAAAATTAAAAAATGTTTACACTCTGAACTTAAACAGTGTAAAGTTAATTGCCAAGAAAATGTTTACACAGAGAACTGAAACAGTGTAGAGTAAATTGAGTGGAAAGTGAATAAACATGAAGTTCACAGATTTTAAAAGGAAAAAAGTGGAAGAAGTGTGAACAATAATAATATTTAATTTATAGCCAAATTACATGGATATAACTAAAAGTAGAGTAGCAAATATGATACATGCTTTGTTAATGTTAATGAAGTATGATTTTTTTTTTGAGAATTAATGATTTTTTCCTCGGCATCCTGTTGGCGAGATAATGGCTATTGTAGTTTATACGTTCTGTAGAGGCATGGATGATCCTCATCTATAAATTGAGGCAAAGGACCCATATCCACATCGTAGCTTGGAGCGTCGAACGTCATGATAGATAGTCTTTCCTTGCTCCGATACGTCACTGCCCTGTGCTATATGCTCTTGAGTTTTCCATTTGTCAAGACCTGCATATAACTAGCGTAGTTAATGAGATTCAAATGCCAATAGAAGATAGTATCCGGGTCTGCAAGCTGTAATATTATGCACTAACAGAAGCAATTTGATCTTACAGGATAGAGAAAAAAACCCATTTGTCAAGACCTGCATATAACTCGCATAGTTAATGAGATTCAAATGCCAATAGAAGATAGTATCCGTGTCTGCAAGCTGTAATATTATGCACTAACAGAAGCAATTTGATCTTACAGGATAGAGAAAAAAACAAAGGTACGAACCTTAGTGTTTCATACATCGAGGCTTTAATTGGAGATTCTCGACAATGAGAGGTTGCAAGGTTTTACACGGCTTCAACACCTATCTTGATTAAGTTTCCATAATATCCTTGCAAAGAAAAACAAAGCCAATCAATGAATCCAAGAGCTTACTGCTATTTGAATTTGAAGAGCAGAGGGGAAGAAGCAATGGCGTACCTTTCCGTGTCTTTCCACAGATACATATTGACCCCATATCTCTTATCCTATTGAAATAACTATTATACATAAATTAATTGACATTCAACGGTTATGGATCTGCTAGTTATTTATGCTGAACGTAGGTTCTTAAAAGGTAAATGAATCAGAGCTAACTATTTAAAATGGTAAAGTGGTCAATAAAAAACTATCAATACCTTCTGAATACACCCATTTTAGCTTCTTTCCATCTCGATCTCTCAAATGAAATACTGCCACAGCCAAAAGTTGCAGTGTTACATGTATTCAAAGAAAAATCACAGAATGTCTCAGAAACGCCCCTCGAAAGCACACCATATATGATGAAGTCAGACAAAGATGAAATTGGTAGAAAACTTACCGTCCATGAACCATCATCGGAAATTATGCAGGATTTTGTAATCGAGAGATTCAAATCGATCAGCACTTGTACAACTGTTAACGAAATGCCATGTTTATTAGCACTGTCAACGTGCATGTAGAAAAAAGATTAATTCAGATTTCAACTAAACCTGGAAAAAAGCACTGGGGTGAGATATAAACACCTAACCTTAAGGAATTAAACTCAGAAGGAAAAAGAAAGTTGTTTGCATAGTGATTGCATTCTCTCATGTGGTATTGTCAATCTCAACCCTGCGAGGCCAATTCAGAGGATAAGGTCAGTCCCTTGTCAATCTCAACCCTAAGAGGCCAATTCAGAGGATAAGGTCAGTCATCCGAACATGCTATCATACCAGGAAAATAATTCTTTCATGGATTCCGAATTCCTAAAATTAGAAAGATTCAACAAAGGGTTAAGCAAACCAAACAACAAAATTGGCAAGGGAATGAAATGGTAGACCTCGGAGAGTTCATTTCTATAATCAGTTTCTTATACTCATGATTCATGTCTAGAGAAGCTATCCAATCCATTTCTGACACAAACACAAAACTCCCACAAAACTCCCATAAGCCCAAAACTCGATAGCACAGAAATTTCAGATTGGGTTTCCTGTACTCGTTCTTGAAGAAAAATGTCATTATATAGACCTAAGCAGTCTGGAAAGAGGCTCAAATTCCTTTGGAAGACTGAGTAAATACAGATGCAAAAGAGCACAGTTTGGTAATACTGTCAAGTGCTGAATGATTGGCTTGCCCTTCTTCGACTTCAACGAACTTTGATGACTTTCTTTCTCTTATTCGCTCTGCATATATATCTCCATTTATGTTCTATATGAATCACCCTGAGAGCCTCTCTTCAATCCTGGCGTGCCCAGAGCTCCCCCGGTGAATCGTACGTGATGTTGGTTGCATCTCTTTGTGCTCTCTGCTTTTCTCTGTGCTCAGAACTGGCATCGAAAAGAGTGGGGAGTTGAGATTTTGAAAAAATTTGAAATGGACGATGGAGGGAACGAGTGCATCTCCCCTACGTCAGCTGGCTCAAATATGGAGAGGCCACGCGGATGACTTCGCGGGCACGCACTGCACAAACTAACGGTAACGGTAACGCCGTTTAGGGTAATAGAGTCTGTACCGGCCGGTGTATGTAGTTGCCGGGATAAGGAATCGGCGGCCAATCCGCAGTGGCCGGCAAACGTGCAAATCGTTTGTACGCCATTCCTTATTCGCTGACATCAATCAATCAATGTAACCACCTTGTCCACGTTATAATTTCCTTATTTTCTGACATCAATCAATGTAGCCAATACGACCGGTAGTAGAGAATTCCGTATTCGCTGACATCAATCAATGTAGCCACCTTGTCCACGTTATAATAACTTTATCGGTATTGGTACATTTTGGAGTTATTGGATTTGGACTTTTATCTCTTAATAATCATTATTGTATTGCGGGAAGGTAGTATATAGTAATGTGTTAGCATTGACTTTTATATTAGTTTTGTGTTGATTTAAAAAATTTATATCAATTTTAATGTTTAACATAACAAAAAAAAATTATTTTTTAATATAACAACAATACTATTTTCTTAACTTCTCATTGTTCAATAAATTGATAGTGTTATTGCAGCCTTTGCATATTTCAAAACTTTAAATTAATTCGAAAGAACAAAACCTCCCTCCTTCATCTCTGTTAAATACAAACACAAATAGATAAATGATATGTCATAGCTTGTTTTTCAAAGAAAAATTTGACGTAGTGTGCAACTCATGATGATAAGAGCACGGACGGATGTTGCCAGTGCTCAGGAAACACCCCATCACTTCTGCCAATTAACCTGTACTCAATCGCTACTTTCTCCGCCAAGTGTGTCATGGTACTCTAATTCAACGGACATGGGGCTCAATTCCGTGAGGCTCTATATTTCTGAAACCTATAATTCATTCTGTTTTGCAATGTAAGTTGCAGGTATATTTGCTCGGACTATGACAAATTAATTTCTTTTTCGTCAGAATTTGTCTCTTCACTTTTAAATGATTCAGATCTAATTTTGATATTCTCTTTTTTAATGATATTTAAATAATTCCATTTTATTAATAATATTTAAAAAAGAGTGTAGTATTTCAAAATTATTCAGATTAAATTTTTATAAATCAAATTTTGCATAATAAGAGAAAATTATTTTTTTATCATAAAAATATCAAGTAATTTAATTCTTTAAAAAAAAATATAATAATAATAATAATAATAATAA
>CBVK0102991575.1:0-12146 GCA_900067695.1 Picea abies | reverse complement strand
ATGGTGGTGGTTTCATCCAGAAAACCATAAAACAAGAAGGAAATCGCCCGACTCCTCTCTGGATTCTAATTTCCAATTCACAATATGCATAATGAGAAACTAAATTGACTTTCTCCTTTTATATCCCTTCTAATCTAATTTGTCGTTCACTTTAATTATTAAGTGACTTTTCCCTAAGTTTTGATTTAATAATCACATAAGTCACTTGAAACCCCCTTTTGCTTCTTTTATTATCTAATGTCACTTTCACTTATGATTTTTCCAGTAAATGACATTAAATAATCATTTTTATTCCCTTTTTCTCCTGACTATAGCCTACGGGAACTAGTATAGGCTACTCAGTTGCTCCTCTTGGAGTCATCAAAGGGAAAGGGACATTACAAAAGCTAACAGCAAACAACTGCATACTTGGTTGAGTGTAAAGGCTTCTTTACTTTGCAAGCCAAGTTGATTTCTCAATCCACCTTTCAACACAAGGTTCTATAGAAATTGGGCATCATTTCCTTTAAGTGGGGAGGAAATGATGATACAAAATAGCTTGTAAGAAGCTTAGGCCATTTTTAGTAATTGTATATTGCCTATTTTTTACATTTAGAGGATCATGTATTTTTGGCTTAAATTGGGCATCATTTCCTTTAAGTGGGGAGGAAATGATGATACAAAATAGCTTGTAAGAAGCTTAGGCCATTTTTAGTAATTGTATATTGCCTATTTTTTACATTTAGAGGATCATGTATTTTTGGCTTGCTTATCCGTGCCTATCTATGCATATTCTTGTAGGTATATTTTTCAACTAACTATTCAACTAATTTTGGTTATTATGTACTCTAGATTTACAATTAATGAAGAATTCTACCATGCTAATATTTTACTCTGCATTTTCTTATGCACGCGAGTGTCTCATATCAAGATAATGAGAAGTCTATGCACTCTTTGATATATATTGTAATTTCACTTGGTTGTGGCATATTTACATGTAATAGCTGCATTAGACTAATGGGCCCATTAGAAATCACATTAAAAAATGGAACTTGTTGCTGCCTAATCCACACCTCGGGTCACGTGGAAGAAATCTTCAATCCACTGGGTGTGGCCTTGGGGGCAAGTCTCAAGTCGGGTAGCTGTCACTTGACACTCGATTCCTCCGTTTAGGATAACTCCTAGCGAAGCCAAGGGGAGTAGTCCCTAAAAAAGAATCTAAGGCTTGAACTAAAGCTAAGCACAATTATTGTTCTAGATGTATGTATTGTGAATGCTCTTGACAAATTTTATTATTATGGGTTATTGCTTTGAATTAGTGATTTAAATTTGTGAAGTGGCTTGATGTTGCAAGTCCACTTTGTGAATGCCAAATTGTATGTGTGAAACATAAAGTAAATCTAATCTAATAGTTGTTTCCTTTCACCACTATCTCCCAAATGGGTATCAGTGAGATCACAAGGAGTTCCAACAAGGAGAGAATATATCTCAATGAGTATCCCCTTGAATTCACAAGTTGATCTACCAATAGGATCTCGTATTGAGCAATAGCAAATAAATGGTTTTCCCTATTAAAACTACTCTGCACTGACCAATTCTCGTTCTAATGGACTCCCCAGATCAAGCAAAGCTTGCAAGGGGCCAGAGCATACTGAGGCTGTTGAGGGGAAGGTTTATTTGCCAAATTGAAATAACTAAAAGGAAATTGCAAAAGGAAATCTAATCTAGAAATTGAAATCTCTCTAATGTTTTAAGGTGCTTGGGTTTAGTTTAGATTAATTAGCTTGCGGAAAAGAAAATAAGCACAAGACAAAAGACACACCACAAAAGAGATAGTTTCCCCCAGCCCCTGGAGGGATTGTGGGTCTGTTATAGCGCAAGACGTAGGTTGGGAAAAGCCCAACCCAATCACAAAGCAAGTGTTACAACTTGGGAATTCTACACCTAATGTCACCTCGATGTAGGTCCCACACTTCAAGGGTGACTAGGTCACTCTAGGGAGGCGATCCCGGTGACCCTAGGGGGATTGAGATGGAGACGGAGAGAAATGGAAGTGAAGCCCCTAGAGGTCAAGTCTAAGTGGAATGAAAGGTGGGAAGAGATGCCTTGTAAGTCAAGTGATTGTTGCCCCACATGGATAGTACTTCTCCGGATGATTGTACCTGCCCGAGACACAAGGAAATCCAACTTGCAATGATAATGTTAGTATGGATCAACAAGTTAAGTTTGCTGTCCTTAATTTGCAGCAATATATAACACTGTATATTATCAAGTAAATGGTATTATAAGCTTCTCAATAAATGCTAGAGGTCAAGTAGAAAATACAAGAGAAAGACTAGTAAATGACTAGCTAAACTAAAGCTGAGAAACCAATATTCTAGCATAAAAAGATAAGGCTGCTGTAAACACTTGTCTGTAGAAAATTATATCAGCCTTAATCATGTAACATTCAATGTATTACAACAATAAAATCAACCAATAAAATCCCCTCTAACTTTACTAAAATGTGCGCTGGACCAAGGAGAATAAGTGTGCAAACTTTGAGCAAAATCCAATGGTTTATAATAGAGTCATTTAAGCAAATGATTTAGGTTTTCTGTAGCCCTAATGGTTGAAGATGCAATTTTGTAAAAACAACAAGAAGTAGCCCCTTGATGGGGATGCCTTAGTGGATGTGAGGTTCCCAAGGCACAAGGAATACAATCCACTTTGCAATAAGTAAACATGACCGAAAATCACATTTCCCAATGAAATATTTTATTTCTCCAATGCAATAATAAATGACTAGTGCCTTTACTATTTGATGAAATACCTGCCTGAGACACAAGAAAAGACACTTTGCAATGATGTATGTTAGTTGGATCAACAAGTTAAGCTCGCTGTCCCTAATTTGCAGCAATAGATAACAGTATATATCAACAATAATATGGTACTATAAGCTCCTCGATAAATGCTAGAGATCAAGTAGAAAATGCAAGAGAAATGTTGAAATTAATGCAGCTGCATGCAAATAGATTTGGGACCATAACCAACTCAACAATTTTATTAAGCAAAATAACGGACAATATACTTATTACTGCAATATGCAAAAATTCAAGAAAATATCTTCAGCTAGATCTTTATAGATGGTGATCTTAACTGGAATACAAACAAGATACTGGAAAATACTGATAGATAGATGGATATGAGATCCGCCGGGTAGATCGACTGCATGCATGGAAGAAAGCGCTGCATGCAACCAAAAATGTGCTGCCAAATTGCTGCAAAAGACTGGATAATTCGCCCTGGTGGCAATACTTGGCAGAATGGCCCGAGATTTGTCCCAGATGAATCACTTTGCTCCCTGGCACACTCTCCTTGCCTCAGAGATGGGACAATCGACTCTCTGTTGTACTGTCGAAATCCCGGATGGATGTACAAACCCCCATGCACTACAAACTGGTAAACTGGCATGATCTGGGTGATTCCCCCGTCAAAAATTCTTGAGATCTGTCTCACTGGAAGCGCCCTGGTCCACTTTCAAATGGGTCTAAAGGGATTTAGCTCTCCCTGACTGGTTGGGTCTAGTGACCCCTGAGTGCTGGTAAAATCCTCCCCAAAACCTCACGCTGCAACTGGAAAATCTGCGCACTAGCTTGCGCTGAAACTCTCCACTATTGTAACATGAACTTGTAGCTCGATGAAGAACTTGTGTGATCCTCCCGACGGACTAGGGTGTGTCTTTCAACACCAAACTCTGTCAATGGTGGTGGTTTCATCCAGAAAACCATAAAACAAGAAGGAAATCGCCCGACTCCTCTCTAGGTTCTAATCTCCAATTCACAATATGCATAATGAGAAACTAAATCGACTTTCTCCTTTTATATCCCCTCCGATCTAATTTCTCGTTCACTTTAATTATTAAGCGACTTTTCCCTAAGTTTTGATTTAATAATCACATAAGTCACTTGAAACCCCGTTTTGCTTCTTTTATTATCTAATGTCACTTTCACTTATGCTTTTTCTGGTAAATGACTTTAAATAATCCTTTTTATTCCCTTTTTCTCCCGACTATAGCCTACGAGAACTAGTATAGGCTACTCAGTCTCTCCTCTTGGAGTCATCAAAGGGAAAGGGTGTAAAGGCATCTTTACTTTGTAAGCCAAGTTGATTTCTCAATCCACCTTTCAACACAAGGTTCCCCATCTTCTATAAAAATTGGGCATCATTTCCTTTAAGTGGGGAGGAAATGATGATACAAAATAGCTTGTAAGAAGCTTAGGCCATTTTTAGTAATTGTATATTGCCTATTTTTTACATTTAGAGGATCATGTATTTTTGGCTTACTTATCCGTGCCTATCTATGCATATCCTTGTAGGTATATTTTTCAAATAACTATTCAACTAATTTTGGTTATTATGTACTCTAGATTTACATTAATGAAGAATTCTACCATGCTAATATTTTACTCCGCATTTTCTTATGCACGCGAATGTCTCATATCAAGATAATTAACCACATTATTCTCTGTCATTTTAACTAATATTTAGTGAGAGAGAGAGAGAGAACCGAATTGAATTGGGAGAGAGAGAGGGGGCAATTGACCCCTCATTGTATGTTCAATATGTATTCATAATGAGAAGTCTATGCACTCTTTGATATATCTTGTAATTTCACTTGGTTGTGGCATATCTACATGTAATAGCTGCATTAGACTAATGGACCCATTAGAAATCACATTAAAAAATGGAACTTGTTGCTACCTAATCCACACCTCGGGTCACGTGGAAGAAATCTTCAATCCACTGGGTGTGGTGTTGGGGGCAAGTCTCAAGTCGAGTAGCTGTCACTTGACACTCGACTCCTCCATCTATGATAACTCCTAGAGAAGCCAAAGGGGGTAGTCCCTAAAAAAGAATCTAAGGCTTAAACTAAAGCTAAGCACAATTATTGTTCTAGGAGTTAAGATGAGACAAAAGCAAAAACAACTATTCTAGCAGCATATAACACATTAAGAGAATTGCTTATGAGAAAGATATTAGACAAGTAAAGCACTTCACCATAAATGATATAGATTGAATGCAAATGCTAGTACTTGAAAATAAATGACAATAAGCAAAATGGAAATATAGACCAGTGCCAAACGTAAATGTTGTTGCAAGATGTATGTATTGCGAATGCTCTTGACAAATTTTATTATTATGGGTTATTGCTTTGAATTAGTGGTTTAAATTTGTGAAGTGGCTTGATATTGCAAGTCCACTTTGTGAATGCCAATTTGTAAGTGTGAAACATAAAGTAAATCTAATCTAATAGTTGTTTCCTTTCACCACTATCCCCCAAATGGGTATCAGTGAGATCGCTAGGAGTTCCAACAAGGAGAGAACAGATCTCAATGAGTATCCCCTTGAATTCACAAGTAGATCTACCAATAGGATCCCGTATTGAGCAATAGCAAATGAATGGTTTTCCCTATTAAAACTACTCTGCACTGACCAGTTCCTGTTCTGATGGACTCCCCAGATCAAGCAAAGCTCGCAAGGGGCCAGAGCATACTGAGGCTGTTGAGGGGAACGTTTATTTGCCAAATTGAAATAACTAAAAGGGAATTGCAAAAGGAAATCTAATCTAGAAATTGAAATCTATCTAATGTTTTGCAGTGCTTGGGTTTATTTTAGATTAATTAGCTTGCAGAAAAGAAAATAAGCACAAGACAAAAGAGACACCACAAAAGAGATAGTTTCCCCAGCCCCTGGGGAGATTATGGGCATATTATAGCGCAAGATGTAGGTTGGGCAAAGCCCGACCCAACCACAAAGCAAGTGTTACAACTTGGGAATCCTACACCCAATCTCACCTCGATATAAGTCCCACACTTCAAGGGTGACTTGGTCACTCTAGGGAGGCGGTCTCGGTGACCCTAGGGGGATTGAGATGGAGACACCCAATGTCACCTCAATGTAGGTCCTGCACTTCAAGGGTGACTAGGTCACTATAGGGAGGCGATCCTGGTGACCCTAGGGGGGTTGAGATGGAGATGGAGATGAATGGAAGTGAATCCCCTAGAGGTCAAGGCTAAGTGGAGTGAAATGTGTGGAATGAAGTCTTGGGAAGGTCCAAGGGTTGCCAAGTATGTTGAGTAACATGCAAATGATGAAAATACTTGCCCGAGACACAAGAAAAGACACTTTGCAATGATGTATGTTAGTTGGATCAACAAGTTAGGCTTGTTGTCCCTAATTTGCGGCAATATATAAAAATATATATTAGCAATAATATGGTACTATAAGTTGATCAATAAATGCTAGAGATCAAGTAAAAAATGCAAGAGAAAGACTAGTAAATGACTAGCAAAACTCAAGATGAAAAACCAATATCCTAGCACTAAAAGATAAGGCTGTTGTAAACACTTGTCTGCAAAAAATTATATCAGCCTTAGAAGGAATTTGCAAAGGATGTGCTCTTGGTAAGAATGTTAAGAAACCATTTACATTCAGATGTTTGCAGTCCGATGCCAGTCAAATCTCTAGGAGGTTCTCTTTACTATGTAATCTTCATATATGATTACTCGAGAAAGACTTGGTTATATCTCTTGAAGACAAAGGACGAAGTATTCAACAAGTTTCAAGAATTCAAAGCAGAGATAGAGAACCTCACAAACAAGAAAATCAAGACTTTGAGAATAGATAATGGAGGAGAATATACATCCAAGGAATTTGTTGCCTTTTGCAAATCGACAGGGATTAGGAGGGAGCTAACTGTTCCCCATAATCCTCAACAAAATGGTGTAGCAGAAAGGAAGAACAGATCTATTGAAGAAACTATGAAGGCACTATTGAACGATCAAGGTTTATCTATGTATCTATGGGGAGAAGCAACCATGACAACAATATATGTTCAGAACAAGAGTCTTCACCATATATTTAAGGATATGACTCCAAAAGAAGCCTTCTCAGAAAAGAAACCTAATGTGGAACACTTAAGAATCTTCGGATGCCCTGTTTACTTTCACATTCCCAAGGATAAAAGGAATAAATTAGAACCCTCAGGAAAGAAGGGAATATTCATGGGATACAGTGAATCATCCAAGGCCTATAGAATCTATATCCCGGAACAACATGAGATTGAAGTCAGCAAAGACGTAACCTTCAATGAAAAGATGGCTTTCAAGAAATCCATAGAAGAAACTATAGATGAAGAAGAGTATGAAGAGCCTATTGAAGAAAGCACATGTCTTCCAGAAAGTCAGAATGAAGAAACAAAACAACCCGATCATCCGATGCAACCATGTGAGACTATTGATTCAGACACTGTACCCAAAACCAAGAAATGACCAACTTGGCTTGAAGCTACCCTACAAGAAGCAAAAAGACTAAAAATCCCAAGTGGGACCTTCAGAAAAAGCAAGAAGCCCAAGAGATTCTCCAACTATGCAGCATGTATGACAAAGATTCTAGATGAAGAACCCACCATGTTTGAAGAGGCAGCTCAGAAGAAACAATGGAAAGAAGCCATGACAGAAGAACACCAGTCCATCATGAAAAATGATGTATGGTAAATTGTGCCTAGACCTAAAGAAAAATCAGTAGTAACTTCAAAATGGGTCTATAAGATCAAACATGCAGCAGACGGAAGCAAGGACAAATATAAAGCAAGGTTCGTAGCTAGAGGGTTCTCCCAAAAGGAGGGAGAAGACTATGACGAAACATTTGCTCATGTTGCCAGATATACTTTTATTAGAGCCATTATGTCTCTTGTTGCTTCCATGGGATGGAGTTTACATCAGATGTATGTAAAAGAAACTTTCCTCAATGGAGCAAGAAGAAGAAGTATACATTGAACAACCTCAAGGATTTGAAATACATTCCAGAGACACTCATGTTTGCAGACTAAAGGAAGCTTTATATGGACTCAAGCAAGCTCCAAGAGCTTGGTATGCTAGAATAGACAGCTACCTAATGAGACTTGGTTTCTCCAAGAGTCATGCAAATCCAAATCTTTACTACAAAGTCATGAACAATGCACCTGTGATTTTACTGCTATATGTCGGCGATCTATTCTTGACAGGTGAAGAGTCTCTCATCATCCAGTGTAAAAAGGAACTAGCTTTTGAGTTCGATATGAAAGATCTTGGTCTCATGCATTATTACTTGGGACTAGAAGTATGGCAGAAGCGTGGTGAAGTATTCCTTGGACAAGGAAAGTATGCAATAAAGATTCTTTAGAAGTTTGGAATGATGGATTGCAAATCCATGGACACTCCTATGACCACAGATATAAGAAAAGTAAGAGACTCAGATTCTGATTCAGTAGACCCGTCCCTATATCGACAATTGATTGGTTCATTGATGTATTTAGTAAATACTCGACCAGACATTTGCTTTGTCATAAACACACTAAGCAAGTTCCAGGTGGAACCCAGAAATGAGCGTTGGATAGCTGCACAGCATGTTCTAAGATATATTCTTGGGACACTAAACTATGGTTTAAGATATACCGCATCTAGTGATATACAACTTCAAGGATTCACAAAAGGAGTACTTCAGGTATTTGTTTCAGCTTGGGCTCTGCTATGATATCTTGGGGCAGCAGGAAACAGAAGTCTGTCGCACTCAGCACAGCAAAAGAAGAATATATCTCAGCATGTGAGGCATGTACAAAAGCAGTATGGCTGAGAAAGCTGATTTCTGGATTATTTGATCAGGTTCCAGATTCGACCATAATACACTGTGACAATCACAGTTGTATAAGGCTATCAAAACACCCAATGTTTCATGAACGGTCGAAACACATTGAGATCAAATACTACTTTATTCGAGATAAAGTCCAGGAAGGATAAGTGAAGCTCCAGTATATCCCCACAGAGGAGAAGACAACAAATATTTTGACAAAGCTTCTGTCCAGAATAAAGTTTGCATACTTACGAGACAAATTGGGGATCGTGGAAATAACTCCCTTAGTTGAAAGGGAAAAGATGGCTCTCCAGGTTGGGAGGGAGCACTGACATATAATTGATTTATGGACAGTGATTTTTTAGCTTTGAAAAATGGTCCAGGATGGGCAGTTCCTTTCCAGTTCGGAAAGTGGTTTGAGATTTCTGACGGACAGGCATTTTCCAGTTCGGAAAATGGTCTAGATTGAACGGTCATTTTCGTAATGAAAATGGTTCAATGGATTGTTGATGTACCATAGACAACGATTCCCCTTGTGGCCAGTGTGGGGGAATGGTCTAGGACAGTCTTTCTTCTTGACAGTCACTCTCAGTAGTGGTCAAGAAGACTGGTCCGCCTCGTTGGACAGTCATTCTTTCGAAGCTCACAGTTGTGAGCAGTTTTGAAGAATAGTCCATTTTGGAGGTTGGTGCAGGATGGTCATTTCCTTAGGAAATGGTTCGAACTTTCATTCCCTACGGCAGATTCATTCTCTCCAGGTTGCACTTTTTTAGTGCCAGAGGAATGGCCCAGATAGGTGAATGGTCCAGGTTCATCAATCAGGGATAGACATTCCCTAGGGAAGACTCATTCTCTCTAGGTTGCACTTTGTTTAGTGCCGGAGGAATGGCCCAAATAGGTGAATGGTCCAGGCTCAGAAATTAGGACAGTTATTCTTTCGTGCTTGAGAAGAATAGTCAAGATAGCCCATCGTTGATGTTTTACTCTCTGAAGGTAGATCCTCTTTCATATCTCATAGATGTGAGTGGAAAAATGGCCCAGATGACTCAGTTATATCATGATATTGTTTCTGTGCAGGTTGATATCAGATGATATGATTACTATGGAGACTGTATGTTTCTAGACAATAGAGGTATTCTACTGTGGTGGATATGTTCCATTGGTTGTGACTATGTGTCACAGATTGAGCAGTTGTGTACTACTATGGATAGACACAGTTGTGTTCTATCAGTTGACATTGTACTAGTTGTCATGGAGATTATCCAGTTGGATAATGATGATGGTGCTCATGATTTAATTATCCTATGTGGCTATAATGATGCTATTGGTTGAATGGTATGTTTGTGCTCAAGACCATTATCTGTTATACCTCCCTAGCTAGGAGGGATTGTTGATATTATGGTAGCTGCGGGAGGTATTAACCTCCATTTGTGACCTTTGACAAGATTAGAATATTCCAGAAACAAGAAAAGATTTGGATATAACCCTAGAAGAGAAGTCGGCTAAAGGAAATATTATATACTAAGTAATTAGCACCTAGAATGAGAAGGCGGCCCATTAGTCTGGTAGAAGCAGTATAAATATAGGAGGCCAATCTTCATCTTAGCCAGAATTCTCAGAACTGTAGAAGTACACTTGTGCGCACTGCAGAAGGCCAGTTTGTGCACAAGTCTTGGGAGCAGCTGCTACCGGCAGTTCTGCAATCTGCATTTTCGGTTTTTCTGGGTTGGACTCTCTGATCAGTTTTTGGTTATCTTTGCTTGCTGCATTAGCCTTGGTTGGCTATTGATTTGTTGCCAGAAATTCTTCTCTCTGTCAAGGTCAAGGTGCTCGGGAGTGGCATTAATGCCTATGGTTGGGTGACAATATTGCTATATTGTCTATGGTTAAACGAGCATATCCAATATTCTAACAGGTTACGGGCCCACACCTCCTTCATTCAGTCTAAACACTGGAAGGGAGCTAAGCCATAAGGTTACTAAGCTCGTTGAAGAATTGTCGCTAGTGTTTCTAGCAGGTGCAGTTACTAAAGCACTGTCGCTAGGGTTACTAGCAGGTGGAGTTGCAGAAACCCCAAAACCCTTGTCTAGCACCTTATGATGGAACACCTTACTCAAGGAGAAGATATTCAAGTGCGCATTAGTCCAGCGCACCTCTTGGCACTCTCAGAAGGCAGAAACGTCAAGGTTGAAATTTTGGGTCAAAGCTTGACCAGTTATCAGTCAACAGAAGTCATGAATGAAAAGACAAATCATTTACACTACTCAACACTCACAAGAATGCTTGAAGATGACATGTGGATAATTGACAGTGGAGTTTCCAAGCATATGACAGGAGATCAAGCCAGACTCTCCAATCTAAATGAAAAGAAGACATCGTATAAGGTATAACTTGGAGACAAAAACACTTACCCAGTCGAAGGAATTGGTCAAGCCTCCGTCAAATTGATAACAGGTAACAATGTTTATTTGAGCAATGTCTTATATGTACCTGGTTTAGAAAAGAATCTTGTATCCATATCTTGCCTAGAAGACAAAGGAAACATAATAGCCTTTGTAGATGGAAAAGTATTATCTTGGCCTAGAGACTCCAGCATAGAGAATGCTAGAGTTATTGGAACCCGTGAAGGAAGACTATACAAACTACTAGAACGAAATGGTGAAGCCCTTGTAAATGATGAAGTCAATCCCAATGAACTTTGGCATAGAAGGTATGCCCATATCAACTATCAAGCATTACCCTTCCTCAAAAAGATGGTTGAAGGAATACCAAAACTACAGTCTACACATGAAGGAATTTGACAAAATTACCCTAGCAAGAGGGCCGCACACCAGATAAACTCTTCACACATCAGATAGAGAAGAGGGGTACCAAAAACCTTTAGATCTGTTCACTTGACAGGGCCGCAACCTCAAAGGTTTGCTCTCAAAGAAAAGCACACTGCTCACACACTGAAAATCAATGCCCCAACAAGCAAGCACAAAGGAGACTACACCTTCACCTGCAGCAAACACAAAGAGGGTCGGACTTGTACCTACAACAAGCTCAAGGAAGGCCGCACCTAGCATACACAGCAGTCAAGGGAAGGAGGACGGTGCTGGAAGGTCACCCAAAGACAGGCGACGGCTTGAAATCACCCACGGCAGCCAGAAATATCCACAGCAGAAAGGAGGCGGCAGCTAGGAGGTATCCACAGCAAATACAATAGGTAGCTCCCACAGAAAATACCAAGGGGCCGTAGACTACAACAAAAGAAGATCAGCGCTCTCTCTTAAGAGAGATGATAGGTGAGTAGAAGGTGAGAAGGGGGGGTTTATTATATAGTGTTTAGGTTAGAGTAAGGGTTAGGTTAAGTTGAATTAAAAATCACATGTTTAAATTGAAATTTAAACATGTGATAATAATATTTAAAATTTACCCCTTAATAAAACAACAAAACCCCAAACCAATCAAGCAAGGGCAAATGAGGGTTTGCAAGGTGGCATTACTCATTCCTTCATATCACATGGTGAACC
>CBVK0102991552.1:0-11273 GCA_900067695.1 Picea abies | reverse complement strand
ATTTGTAAATGTCCTAGGATCTGTCTCCTTAATAACTGTGATAGACTCTACCAAGCTTGTTGATAGTATATCAACCCTATTGAATGTTGACCCTTCATCCACACAATAATATATCGGTGAAAATAAGGACAAAGTAAATGTGGAAGCATCTTTCTCTCTGTATAATTTGAAAATCATTTCCACAATATACTAGTAGGGAATTCTAACCAAGGTGGTTGGATACTCACTGGATGGTCTATGCTTGAAGGTTCAGTCTAGCATGTACCTGATATTGAAGAGGTCCTTGGCTTTGTGTGGGAATTTTTTGAGTAGTTCTTCATCCAACTTCCAAGTTCCCTTTTCCAAATGATAGTATTTTGCTAGATCAACTAGCTAGAATGAAGCTATGGTATCTCCCCTAGCATTGAGTATATATCCATTTTCTAGGTCCAAATTCTTGAGAATCCATGTTATTTCATTTACGCAAGGGAATATTACAACACAGGATCCCACCCTATCTATCCTTGATATATGAATATTCTTGAATATTTGGAGTTCATCCTGGTCTTTATCTTCCACTGGGAACATTTTCTTTTTAAACATCCAAAAGACCTCACCCCATTTGAGTGAGTATCCGCCTTTCTCTAGGAATATTGTTGTGTCATAGTACACTACTCTTGGAGAGTTAGGTTCTTCATCCTATCTACTTCCACTTATTGAAGCATCTATAGAAGGTTACTTGCATGTTGTCTTCTTACATGATGACATCTCTAAACCTGCAACACATAGTAATAATTAGTGAATTAAATCAATAATAACGATGACGAGAAACATGAAACATTGGTTTTTGTAAGTGTATAAGATATGAGCATTTGAATGGAAATTAAAGACAAATATACTCATGTGAAATTTTTCCAGATGCTTCAAGAATAAATTGTGGTAATGTTAGGAGGGAAATAATCCTATGATTATGATAGGATGATTGGAGATGTGATGAAGGTTTAAGGAAGTTGGCTTAATCTTTGGTGACAAAGCAAGTGAATTGGTCCCGAATATGGAAAGTGCTCCAATGGAACATTGAAGGGGTTGGTGTTAACTCTACTGGTTTGGACCAAGGAAGTTCTCAAAAATAAAACCAATTAGTGAAACTTCACATTCGAAGAGGTTAGTGGGAACCTGACCGAACGTAAGCCTAGAATCAGAGCCAAACTTGGGAAGTTTTTTGGTATGGTCGGACAAGTTTTTTTTAAGTCCTCTAGTATACCATCGAAGGTGATTTTGTTAAGTGTGTCAAAAAGGGGAAATAGATATTAGAGAGGTTAATGAATTTCCTTTTGGAATGGACTAGAGAAAATGATAACAATTCCACTAGTATAAAGGACTGATGTCGATAGAGTTAGTATAAACCTTTTCGGTATACACCAGAAGAGTTCATGAAAAGTTCACCAATTACATCACTAGAGTTCTTGTTGAGGTCATCTATTAAAAGATAAGTGTTGGCGATAATTATTCTAGTACACCGCCAGAGATAATCACATCAACTTTGTCAATCACATGAGTACATGAAACATATTTCTAAGTGTTGGGGGCCTGGACGATAGTGGGAAGGGGTTTTGGGTACACGTTCAATTGAGAAGGGTTAGCATTAGGGCATGATGGTCATTAATCCAATGGTGAGGAATACCACTACACTCACAGGTTTGATTTAATATACCATGGTCAAACACTTCCAAAGGCACAAGAAGGATAGGTTCTAGGAAGGAGAAATCAAGATACATGCATATATGGGTGCAATGTCGAAAGGTATTGGTGACAACCAGGGACATATTTAATTTTAAAATAAAAATGTCATGGGTGTGAGGGTAGAATTTTATTCAAGGTCATGGGTGCAAAGCGTGGAGGGAAAAGAAATTTCATTGATGGCTAAGTCTGGTGCTGAATATTATCTAGTAAAATAGTAAAAGGAAGACACTGGGGGATAATATTATAGGAGTAGGTACAAGGATAGAAAACCCTAACCCTAAAATTATATATATATATCGAGAAGCATTTTAGGGTTTACATGGATAAAAATGACATGTAAGAAATTACAGTGATGGTAAAATGAAAACCTTTGTGAGTGTGATGTCTCAATGCTTGGTCACTCGGTGCTCTTTTCTCCCTTAGTGATGATGAAAAATGATTAAAATGGGGGAGTAAATGCTCTTTTATAACTCCAAGCACACAATTCAAAGTCACCAGAGGGGTTGGGGGGAACCCTATTGATGTTAAAATTATTCTTTACTGGAGAAAGATTTCAGAAGTGCTTCAGTCATACCATAGACATTGGTGGAAATACCCTATGTATGCATGTAAGGTGTTAATGATAACTCAATCGGTGTTAATGTTTTCATTCTATTGGAGGAAAAGTTTGAAAGAGATTTGGTTATATTGGAGGGGATAGTGGGATGGTATTTGGTATGCACCAGAGCACATAACAAGAAGTATTCAAGTTTTCTTATTTGTGTTTTGGAGGAGTTTACATGAAGTGCATCGGTCAAGAGATTAATGCATCGAATACATTTTGGAGAACTCCCCTGGTTCAACCGATGGAGTTTGTAAGAAATCCTCCAGTTGAATCGAAGGAGTTAATATTAACACTGTTGGTTTAAAAATAATCACATAGGAAGACTTCAAAGAATTATCCCTAATGTATTAGAGGGATTCAATGGACTCTTTTGGTGTGTACTAGAGGATTTAAAAGGAACTTTGTAAATAGTCCACAAAAATTGATTCTCAAAGATTTGTCTAAGCATTAAAAACAAAAATCAACCAAAACAAACTAGACTAGACTTGAAACATCAAGAAACTTGGTCAGAGAGTGAAGAGAATAATCAAAGATCAAAAGTTGATGCAACTCTTCCTAACAAATCAAGATAGGCTTATGTGAGAAAAGTATTCATACCATTTTCTTGGAGAAAATGATTTACAAGAAATTATACAAGAAAAAGGTAAGGTGTTGATGTCTAGCACAAAAAATGGTGACACACTGGGTATCAAAACATAAAACTTTTGAAAATGGAAATACTGGTAGTACATGACTCAATATAGAAAGAGTATGTACCATAGTGTCCAAAAATGTAAAATTTGATGAGACATGTGTGTATGATGCATGGGAGAGGTCAGGACGATGCCCATAATAGATTGATTACCATAATATGACCTTCTCAACCAAAATCATCTTCAGTAAGGCATGAGAAGCACAAAAGTGAAATGAGACATTGAAAATGCTGAAAATACAAGTTGATTATGCATTTATGTCATTTCTCTCTGTTGCCAGTGAGCATCCCTATCCCCGATGGAATCACCCCAATGTAAAAATCATTTCTCCACTTCTAATGAGTGTCCATATTCCTGGTAGAGATACTTGCATGTCCCACATTATCTAGAATTCCTTTCCCCAACCCTTTACCTTTTATAATTTGATTCTCTTATATTCAAAGAAAGGTGGATGGGAGGATTCCAAATTTCCTTTAAAGGAATGCGATATGACACATCTGAAAGTGATATCTACGAACTTTATTATATATGAGTGAACTCCCTGAGTAACATGTCTTGAGTGCTACAAATGGCTTTCCAAAAAAAAATCCCTTTAGTTCTAGACAAACAAAAAACCTATTATTAGACATGACCCTTGGCTCTCTTTCTTTCTACATTTTAAGAGTACATGCTCGTCTTCCAATGGGATAGGTTTCGCTACTGAGTCTAAATTGAAGTAATGCACATCAATGCTACATAGATGAAAATGAAGTTATGTTTACAAGCCAAAATATAGATTTACAAGATTTTGACACCACTGAGTTACACATCGAAAGTTATTAAGATCCAGGGTACCAAGCTCTCAAGGAATTTTCAAGGAAATAAATTTGAAAGAGAGAAAAGAAAACTATGTAAAATAAAAAACGAACAAACTACAAAGCATAAAACAAAGCAATAAATGGACAAAAGGTTGAGTAAAATTGAGTACAACATCAAAATTTGTAAATCAAATTCTTTACTTATGTATAGGGGGAAGATGCCTCGAAGGATAACTAATGTAATGTTTTAGGATTTGTCCATTGAAGGGGAGGAGGTCTACATTCCCTTCAATATTTTGTAATTGATAATTACCTAGGCCAATATTCTCTTTGATCACGAAAGGACCTAGCCACAATTGTTACAACTTTTAATGTTTTCCTTTGTCTTCATGTGGCTTGTCCCACTTGAGGACGAGGTCTCCAAATTAGAATTCCTTCTCATGTATAGAATTTTTATCATACCAATGTTTAATAGTATATTGGTGAGATTCAAATTTGGTTCTAGATTTTGCATAGTTCTCTTATAGATTCAACAAGGCGTCAATACATCTTTTGATTAAAAGGCACTCTCTCCCACATGATTGTTGTGTAAGTTGAAAGGAATGAAGGTAGATATTTGAAGGAAGGATAGCTTATTTCCCATAGATAAGAAAGTAAGGATAGGTCCCTATGGAATATTTGGGAGTGAAATAGTCATCATAGAGGGCATGGGGTAGTGCATTATGATAAATTATCTGCTAGTCAACTATAGTTCATTTAAGAATGTTGATCAAATTCTTATTTGTAGATTCATCCATGTCATTTTCCTAAGGGTAATATTTACCTGCATATTTTAAACTGATTCCATTTTCTAGAGAGAACTCAACCAATTTATGTGATGAAAAATATGTTTCATTATCAAATACAAGAGAGTTAGGTACTCCAAACCTGGTCATGATGTGTTTTTCAATAAAATTTATTACCACTTCACCATTTACTTTGGTTAAAGGTATTTCTTCGATCCAACGGGTAAAATAATCAGTAGAAATTATAATATACCTATGTTGTTTGAATGAGTGAGGATTTATCTCACCACTTATGTATGAACCCCATTGTTTAGAGGGCTCTTCAACAACTACAAAATGAAGTGGGAAAACTACCATGCTCTCTCTTTTGGTTAACATTTGGAAAATGTCACAGCTCTGAGAGTAGGCATGAGAATACTTGAATAATGTTTGCCAGTAGTACCCAAGTCTTAATATATTGTGGGTCATGGTCTCTCCCGAAAATGACTTCCAATTGGTCCATCATGCATGTCTTTGAGAACTTTGCCAGCATCTTTCTTTTCAAGACATTGGAGCATAACTTCGTCATAATTCTTCATGAAAAAGATACTATGAAGTAGTTAATATTGTGAAGACTTCATCCTTTCCTCTCTTTTTTGTTTGGAATTAAGATGATCAGGAGCGTTTCCATGGTGAATATAGTATTTGAGATGATGATCAGGAGCGTTTCCATGGTGAATATAGTATTTGAGATCATTGTAACATGAATTATCAATTGATGGAACATCAGTAACTTGTTGTGTATAGAGGGTTTGTTCCTCTTTCCACCCATCTACTTTTTTATATTTAGAATCTGTGACTTCAATTGCTAGATTACATAGTCCTTGACCTTTAACAATGGTTGTTGGTTTAAATTCAAGGTCATACTCCTATAAATTAGTCATCCAATTTCCTCATCTCTCACCCAGTGCTATATGCAAGAAGAGATATCTGACCTTCAGGTGAGGGACGATAACCTTGGTATGGTTCTTTAGTACATAAGGAATGAACTGTTTGATATCTTTGTGGACAAAAAAAGATTTCTTGTCTAGCAGTGGATAATTCATTTCATCACCTTAGAGTTTATTGGTCATAAATGTTATGGGGAATTCATTCCCTTGCTAGTTCTTATGAGTGAGCATCATTGCAAGAAAATAGATAGAAGAAAAAGTATACATCAAGAAGTCCTTAGTAAATTTTGGAATGTGTAAAGTAGGTCACAACGTTATGGAGTTCTTGATATTATTGAAGGCCTTTTTTTCAACAAATTTCCACTTAAATTGAACGTCCTTCTTTAGCATATGCTCAAGGGGTTTAACAATTTCATCTAAATACAGAACAAATATTATTACGAAATTGATTTTTTTGAAAAATGACTACATAAAACTTTTTCTTTAGTTTATTTTGGGTTCACAGAAATCCCATCCTTTGAAATAATATGCCCCAATAATTTACCTTATGAAACAATAAAGATGCTCTTCTTGGTGTTTAGAGAAATACCATATTTTATGCATCTTTCGAATATTTTCTAGAGATGTTTAGGGTGATCAACTCTTTGATTTGAATAAACTATGATGTCATCAAGATAGATCACCACACTATGACCGATTAGACCTTTGAAAGTTATTTCCATTTCCCTATGAAAGGTAGAACCAATTTTTATTATACCAAAGGGAATTTTGCAATATGCATATGTTCCCCATTTCATCCCGAAGTTGGTCTTTAACCAGTATGGTTCTACTATGAGAACATGATTGTAACCAAAAAACTCATCTAAAAGAGAAAACATTTTTGAACTAGAGACAAGTTGCAGGATTTTTTTCATGGGAAGAACTGGATAATTTTCCTTATTAAAATCTTGATTCAGATTTCGTAAATCTATGCCCTATTTGATCTTTCGTGATTTCTTCCTGAGGGGAACCAAGTCGGACACCGAGGTTGAGTGACGAACTTTGAAGATGATCTGAGTGTCCAAAAACTTCTTGAGTTCCTTTTGAATAACTGGCTCAAGCATCAGATGTAATCTTCTCAACTTTTGTTGAAATATGTTGACACATTCTTTGATTGGGATCATGTGTTGAATAATACAGGTGTCATATTTCTTCAAATATTCATATGTCTAGGAAAACAAATTGTGACACCTCTTAAATAGTTGCGTGAATGTATGATTCACTGCTCTAAATAGCAAGTCCCTAGATTGACATATTTAGGTTTTTCAAGGGTTCTATATTAACCAAAAAGTGCATCATATTAGATTTGTTGGTCTTCGAATTCATAGGTTTTCTTAACTTATTTTGCAAACCAAACATCTTTTCAAGCGATAATACATTCTTCAAAATGTTGTTTTCTTTTATCTTACTCGCATCATCTCAGTGTTCCCAAAGACCTTGTTCATATACTTTATCATGTATTACCGATTCCTATAACACATTAGTGCTAGTGAGGACATTTATGATATAAGTATCATTGTTTAACATTCTCCAATTCATATTGTTGTTCAGTATAGAAGGAATGAAACATATTTCAACAGAAAATACGTCATTAAGAGGTGTGAACTTAGATGTTGAATTTGCTAAAATGTCTGTAGTAGTGTTTTGAAAATGAGGTATAGAATAAATATTAAAAGTTTCAAAGGAATAGAGTAGTTTCTATACCTCTTGTTGATAACCTTTCAAGTGGGGAGATAGACAGTGACTAGTTTTTTTTACCTATCAAACAACTATCTCTAAATCACCAAATACTCGAAGTCATTTTACCTTCAGGTCAATGGTTTTTTTTATTACTTGGACCAAGGTCTCATATTCAATGGTATTTTTGGTGCATTCAAAGTATAAGCGATGTGATATGATATTTCCACATTGTTCTAGATCAATAAGGATGCATCTTTCCCTAGATCCCTCTTGAGATTTGGATCCATCAAAGAACATTGTCCATATAATAGTATGTATAGCTGGGTTAGTCACATAATAACCAATATATTTTAATATAGTACAAGCATTATCATCCACTCGAGTTCATGGAAGGATTTCAAACTGTGTGTCTGTTTGAATTGTAGATGGTTGTGCTTCATAGAAAATATGGTCATTCTTTAAAAACTAGTTTCCCAAAACAGTATGGGAAAAGATGACATGCCCATAATTAATTTTGATTTTAGTCATCGTATGTTTCATATGAGCCTCATTGTTCACCCAAATTTTATTTGTCTTCCCTTTGTACGGGAACCATAAGTGGGACCAATGTGTAGATATACAACCTTGAAGTTTTGCAGACCAATCCCTGCTCAAGAGTAGACCATAAATTTATGGAATATCAACCAAAACAATGTCAATGAACTAATGAACCCAAGGATCAAAAGTGATTCTAATCATAAAATATTTGAGTTCAACTCTCACTTTAACATCTGATCTATCTAATTGTATGATTCTGGTAGTAGTTGTTTGTGAGAAAACATTGATATTTTGGCACATAGAGTATGGCATGATATTGGATGAAGCACCATCGTTTGCTAAGTAGTTATGTACAATGAAATTAATTTGTTTTTATGTAAATAGAAAGTGTGGGACATGGTAGTTTGAATGTGTACCTATACTGGCTGCAATTATGGAAGATTTAGTTTCAACATTGTATTTTTCCTTTTCTTTAGAATTTTTATAAATGTTGTCGGTTGCAGTGACGATCTTCTTCTGGGAGTCAATGGAATTGAAAGTGTCTAGGATGATATCATGTTTCCGAGGAAGTGCGTAGATATCATACATAGATATGTTATCTTTATTTTTCTTCATATATTCAATAATTTTGTAATCTAAAATGTGAGTTTCATATCTACTTGTTGTTTTGATGGGTTGTGATAAGTTGTATTTCTTGTTGGTCATTGGACTGTTGGTATTATTGCTTGGTAACATGTTGTTGGGTTTATTACTAGATGTTGATGGGGTTGAATTTCTGGGTTTTCTACTATTATATAGTGTAGGAGTGTTATCCTTTTGGTTAGGATTGGGAGGAGTTATTCTTCTAAGAGAAGTGACAACTTTTGGGAAGAGAGAAGTGTTGGGAACCAAACCTTTGCTACATAGGTTGTAATATCTAGGGGTATATTTCATTATTTGTGTGTCGCCCACAAAACATTCTTCAATTTGTTCGTCATTTGATTCAATACACCAATCTCATAAAAACATGGAAGACTCTTATGGGGTCTCCTTAGTCACTTCTTCATTTTCCATCTCCTTGGTCTCTTTATAGTTGAGGTCTTGTTGTTCCAACAACTGGTTAATGACCATGGTCATAGAATTGACCCACTTAGGACATGTCTTTTTAGAATGGTTATTCTTATGGTGTGAACATAAATTTTCCATGCCAAAGTTATATATATTTAGAGTTATTTGTGGGACTTATAGAGGTTTAGGAAGATTTTTTGTTCTTTCTAATGAATAGACGGAAAGGTCTAGGATTGGATGGAACTTCCCCAACATTCATCTTAAGGTATACCACTTCGTTTGAAATCTTCTTGACCAACTTATCCACACTCTCTATATATTTGGGTTCTTTCTGGTTTTAGTCAGTAACAAAGGCTTCTTCCCGACTAATTTAGTTTCCTCAAATGAGGGGTGGTTATCTAAAGTGATCAACTCCTTTTTAACAACTTTAGCTTCTTCAAAATTCTGAGCCAGAGTAATGCTTGCATCTTGTTTGATGAACATGCCTATGGTGGGAATCAAAGTTGAATTATATTATTTGATAGATAATTTTTCTAAAGAAGCGGTTTCAACAGTAAAATTATCGAGGACTATACTAAAGTGTTGATTAAAGTCCTTTACTTTTTCTTTCTTTTCCATTATTAGGGACCCTAATTCTTTGTATAAAGTCATAAGAGTTTTCTCTTCCCAAAATTTTCCGATGAAGTCCTTTTCAAAGTTATCACAGCTGGTTATAGAGCCAGTGGGGAGGTTTTTTCATGTGGAAGATTTGTTTTCAATGGTATAAGTAAAGATTCTACAAACCACATATTCATAATGGATGGCAAGGAGACAGGTTGCTAGAAATAAATTATGTATATGATCTTCTGGTGAGGTGGATTTTTCAAGGTCAAATTTTGGGAGAATTGTCTCCAAACATTTGGGTAATGTATGCATAGGTTCCACTAAGTTTAAATCACCATGGGAAATCCATGGTGGAATCACTAGTCCTTTATTTCTATTTTTTCCCATGTTATTGTTAGAATTAGATCCTAAATGTTCACTATCAAAATTTTTTTCCGAACTAGGAGGACTAGGAACAGGAGGTGTGGGAGGATTTTGATCCAAAGGTATTATTAATTCCTATAGAAATTTTTTAATCAAATCCTCTATGGAGTCAAAAATTATTTTGGCTCAATTCTTGGGTCATCTTATACAGGTAGGTCTCCTCCTGAGGAGTGTTGAAGCTCTTGATAGTTGGCCAGGTAACTTGGCATATGAGTGGGTGATGCAACGAGTTTCAACAAACTCCTCGTTAGGTATAGGATACCAAGATTTTGGCTCATTTTCAGGGCTACAATAACACTTTCAAATACAGGATTTGAATCTTCAAAGGTAACATCTTGTTCGAAAGGGATATGAGGGAAACATTGGTGAACAAGAATATTTATAGAGGACTGCCCAATTTTTTATCATGAGTTTAAGTGAGGCATACAAAATCAGTCCCTCATACAAAATCAGTCCCTCCTTTTAGCACCAATTTTGTTTATGGGGAAGAAACACCCTTCAAAAACAAGGTGTAATCCTTGGTACACAGACTCAATTAGACTATCCATTGTTTTATTTAGGAGACCCATCTGGATTCTGGACTGACTACCATTACTAGTTATAAGGGGGATGATTGGATGGTTTGTGAATGAAAATATAGATGAATATTGTCTAATTGCATAAATAAAATATAATATATCCTATCATATCATATCTAGGAACAAACTATCGTAACCAAATGAGTAATTGAAAAAGAAACTAAACTTTGCAAATAACTTCACTCAGACAGTTGTTATGAAGAGGCAAAGTTAGAAAACATATACACATGAATATATAACCATAATAGTATAAATCACATTATTGCATACATCAACAACTCATATTATGAGGACATAAACATAAGAAAGAATAGAAACATTGTGACAATGATACCAATTGTGTAAGAAACATCCATAGGAAAATATGCTATTACAGAACATGTAAATAGTATAAAATTTTCTAAAAATAGTTCACAGAAAACAACAACTTATATAAGTTCTTCTCTTTGTCAAAATTGGCCATGAGGGCTTCTCAATATTAGTTAACAAATAATTTTCTCTAAAAAAAGATTCATGAGTGTATACAATGCTTGAAGATCCCCTTCAAAATGGGATTCTTCTTTTATTTATACAAAAATTGATAACTCCTATAAATGTCTTATTTACTTCCACAAGAAGGAGTTACAAAACACCTTTAAGTGTTGGAAGATTGGTTGTTGTCATTGATGTCAACCCTAGTCATTGGTTTTGGACCACAAGATTGATGAAAGTATTTGGACATGAAGGAAAATGCAAATGCAGACACAACACCCATGGATGGATAGTATACATCATGTTGTTTGCGGTGGTAGGTGACACATCACGTGGATCCTCATGGTTGAGGAGAAATGAATTTTT
>CBVK0102991540.1:0-15326 GCA_900067695.1 Picea abies | reverse complement strand
TATGCATTCTTGTTGGTTATTTTTGTGCATGACATATGTCTCATTTATTTATGTTGTAGCAAGAATATTTAACTCTGCATGTGAATATTTCATGCATGTTCATTAATTATAAATTTATCTGAATTTGAGATAAGTTCAGAAGTGAGTTTTCTAGTAGCGTGCCCAACTTGTGGGAGGTTGGGTATGTTTTCATTGTAGTAGCATAGCCTGACATGGGGGTGGTCAGGTACATTACAGAGTGGTATTAGATCTTCAAGTTGAAACACCGGACTGGTATGGGCTGAAACTATTGGACAGGGTATTATGGTTAAGAATGAATATTTCACTTGAGATATTAAAGCTTAGGAGTGATAGTGTTGCAGACATTACGCAAAAGCCTGAGCATCATGTAGCCAATGATCCTTTGTAAAGGATTATGGAATAGAGAATGTTCTCTTTTGAATTCAAGAGAGATCATAACCGTTAAATCAAGGATATCTAGATCGTCATATCAAGAGATAGGTTAACAAGGACCATCAGATAGAGGTGAAACCAGGGGCTGGGTGGGATTAATTCTCAACCATCATAACGAATTGGTTGATTTTTAGCCATTGATTGAAGTCAAGAGGGAGATCGAGAGTCTATAACTTCACCGCTTCGAAGATTATGGGAGACATGGCAGACGCACGAAAAAGGATGAAGTTGCAAAGTCTCATTGGTCATTCGATCTGATAGGAGGCTTAGGTGAAATGTCAGTCATCAGTAAGGGTCATCCTACATTGAAAAATTTAGTAAGTTTAATTCCTGGAGAATTGAATCCTTTTAGAACTTCTATATCCTAGAGTCCTAGAGCGTCGAAGTCCCAAAGTCTCGTCGAATGTTAGATTGAGGGAAGGACATCAGAAGTAATTTTGATCACCTGATCTAGCCATGGTGGAAGGATAGTGAAGTTTCAGAACTTTGTAACTTCACCACTCTGATGATTACTGGAGAATGGGAAAATCCCTGAAGTGTCGAAACCATGAAGTGTAAAGCCATCATCATGAAATCATGTAGGTCATCAAATTTGGAGCAAAGAATGTGGATCTTCCATTTCATGGATGATGTGTTGTAGGCCATGAGGCAGGGGTGCCATGTGGTGACACGTGTCACTTGAATTCAATACCTTTTAGGCCCCAACCTATTCATTTTTAAGTGACACATGGCACACATGCCATGGGTACATGCCACCATGGGTGACATCAACATACCATGTCATCTCTGGGAGTATGTCCTCTGGGGGAGTCCAATGTCTCTACCAGTGAAAGTGTCGAAGTTTCAGAGTAACAAATTCATGGAAACCATTGATGTAAGATTCCTTCTAGATATTTATCAACCATTAGATTGAGCAGTGGAAGGATAGGGTAAGTACTTCAACATCTATCACTCCGGGGGAGTTGAACGACTTGGGAAATCATCCCTACATCATATCTAATGGACATAATTCCTTGGAAGGATTTACTAACCAATGACTCATACTATTGTTATGACCAGGTTATCGTAATTACTCCATATTGTAGTCTTACTATAGTAAATATTTAGATGTATATCCTCAGGGATGTCAACTGATAACTCGTACTACCTTTACGAATGGTTCACTATAATTGTTCCATTAAATAATTATTACTATTAGTTCAATAGATGTAACACTCTTGTCAATTTCAAATGAATTAAAGAGGAAGATATTCCTAAGACCGCATTCAAGACGAGGTTCAAACATTACGTGTTTATCATTTTACCATTTGGACTGACAAACACCTCGGGGGTATTCATGAGTTTGATGAATGGGGTGTTTTGTGAATACTTGGATAGGTTTTTTCAGGTATTCATTGATGACATAATGTTATATTCTCGGATGATAGAAGAACATGATGGACATTTATGCTTGGTACTATAGTGTTTACATCAAAACAAATTGTATGGTAAACTGTTGAAGTGATCCTTTTAACAATCGAAGATTCATTACTTAGGGAAGGTTATATTCGGTGAAGGTATCGTTGTGGATGCAGAGAAGGTAGAGGCTATTATGGAATGACCTGGGTCGATGAACATATCATAAATATGTAGCTTTATGGGATTAGAAGGATATTACCAATGATTTGTCAAAGGTTTTTCGAAGATAGAAAATCTAATAATGAAATTGCAAAAGAAAAACAAGAAGTTTGTATGGAGCGAGAAGTGTGCGGATGCATTTCAAAGGCTGAATGGGTTTTTGACCATGGAACTGATACTCAAAGTCCCTGACATGTACAAGGACTTCTTTGTATGCATATACACATCCAAGGAAGGTTTAGGCATATTTTTGATGCAACATAGTCGAGTGATCACTTACATTTCAAAGAAACTAAGAAAACATAAGGAGAACTACACAACGCATGACTTGGAGTTATTGGCGATTTTGTATGCATTGAGGTTTTGGAGAAAATATCTGATTGGAAGGAAATTTAAGCTAAAGATAGATCACTGTGGAATGCAACACATATTTACACAGAATGACTTGAACGCATGACAGAGGTGTTGGTCATAATTTATTAGCAAATACGACTTCAAGATTTATTACATTAAAGGTACAGTGAATAGAGTGGCAGATGCATTGAGTCAGAGATCATGCATATTTTTGGTAATACCTCTTCAAACGAATCTTCGAGAAAAGATTTTATCTCTACAGATCGACGATGACTAGTACAAAGAGGTTAAGGACAATATCAGACAAGACACCATTATGGTACCAAAGTTTAAGGGATATACATTGGACATTGACATATTGATGAGGTATAATAACAGAATTTACGTACCACCTAATGATGAATTAAGAAGTTTGATCTTAAGAGAAGCTCATAGAGCAGTGTACATGGCTCATCCAGGAGTCACGAAGATGAGGGCAGATCTTAAGCCCTTATTCTTCTGGAAATGAATGAAGGCGGAGATAGTTAGCTATGTGGCAATATGTATAGAATGTCAGCAAGTGAAGGCTACTCATAGACATTTGGTAGGATTAATACAACCACATGCTATTTTGAAATCAGAATGGGAGGTCATTTTGATGGACATTATTGTTTAATTATCGTTGATGACAAGGAGGCACAACTCGATTTTCATGGTAGTTGACACTCTCACGAAGAGTGCACTCTTTATTTCTGTGCGCACAATGTAGCAAGCGCTAGACATAGCTATAGTTTTTATCAGCAAGATTGTGAGATTACATGACATGTCAAAAAGGATCATATCCAATAGAGGATCGATGTTTACATGACATTTTTGGACCAGTTTCCTAGAGGATTTGGGGACATAACTAAACATTAATACAACATATCACCCTGAGATAGATGGGAAGACAAAAAGAACGAACTAAATTTTGAAAGATATGTTTTGTATGTATGTGATGCACCAACAAAAGTGTTGGGAATACTTGTTTCCACTTGTAGAGTTTGCATACAACAACATTTATCAAAGTACCATTAAGATGGCACCATTTGTAACATCCCTCTCTGACACACTTACCAAAATTATTCTTTGAGGACACTTGCTCGCAAGTGATTTGGATTTTTATGATGATAAAACTGTTCCTTCATTATGATGCGTTAAGTTATATGACGTGATGTGTTACTACCTTGATGTAGACAGGTGCTGCTGACGCAGTTTCATTGAGTGTGCAGGGTTTCGGACCTTGAGGATGTAGAGGCATCGGTGGAACTCCCTTGGACTCCAGATTGAGTCAGGGAGTGGGTTATTTGAGTTGTTTTCATTACAGTGATATTGTGTGGTTTTGATGATATGCTATTGATTTCATGATATGTTGTTGACATGATTTAACATGATGGTTGATGATGCAGGCTGACGATAGCTTGCCGACCAGACTCACATATGGAGTAAAGGGGCCACACACGAGTTCCAGAGAGATTGAGGGAGAGGTGTGTTAGCAGCCCTGCCACAGCCTATTAGCACTCCCGCTGTGGCTCGAACTGTAGGTTAACGATTACCTAGTTCGAGAGGACCCACGATGCCGTGAGGGCAGACTGCGACAGTCGCTCACAATTCGAACTGTAGGTTAACGATTACCTAGTTTGAGGGGATCCACGATGCCATGAGGGCAGACTGCGATAGTCGCTCACGTGATTCTAAGGGGCGTGCAATAAGGCAGGGGCCTTATTCCTTAGAATCCCTTAGTCTCCCACAAGTTCACCTGGCGGAGTATTGACTCCAGGGGTTATAGATTCTACCAATTCGTCAAGTCAGCGAGTGGCACCCTTGGAGCACGGGGTGCATCCTGAAGGGCACGTCGCACAAAGAATTGCAAGCAAGCGAATGGCACCCTTGGAGCATGTGGTGCATCCTGAAGGGCACGTCGCATGGATGATGATGAAGACAAAACTTAAATGACCCTAAGACCTTAACGCCCGATAAATTCTTAAGAATGACTCCCCTAATTAAATTTTCGCCCTGTTCAAACCAAAACCTTAATTAAAACATCTCTCAGTTAAATGTGACAAGCCCTAAGAAAAGATTTTACAAAAAAAAATAAACCTAGGGAGTAAGCTAAAAACCCTCCTAGGTGTTAATTAAAGTCTTATTAAGGTGAAGGGGATAAAGTAACGAGGAAATTTATTTAAGTGAAACCCATGGCCTTTAATTGATAAAGAAGGAATAAAATTTTAAAGTGGGGAAGTATTAAAGGATATAAATTTTTAAATATATTGAAAAGATAAAAGAACTGCATTTATCTTTTAGGTCAAAAAAAAAATAACCAAAGAGATTTAAATAATAAAAATTAAGAAACTTAAGGAGTAAGTTAAGGAGTAAATTAAGGAATGATTAATGAGTAAATTAAGGAGTAAATTAAGGAATGATTCAGGAGTAATTTAAGGAGTAAATTAAGGAGGAATTTAAGGAAGTGATTTTGAGGAAGTGAGGGAATTTGAGTCTTTTAATTATTAAAAGAAATTAATTTGGAGAACGAGAGGCATGTGTGACACTTGGACGATGGAGAATTTTAGAGGGGTGACATTAAAAATTAATAAATTAATGATTTAGGGTTTTAGTTGAGTCTCAAAAATTGCTATAAAAGAAAGGGGGAGAACGGTTAGCGTAACGATTCGCTACCGAATTGCGGCTTGACGGGTTGCTTGTGAGGAGTTGGGTATATCTCAGCTGTGTTGGAGTGGTAGCTCAGCCGTGGAGGCGAGCTGAGATGCTAGTATAACTCTGGTTCTTGTGTGGTCCCTTTGCAGCTCGGGGGGCTAAGGGGGAAGAAGAGTACCCCTAGCGTTGGCTGGGAGGTACCGGTGAGCTTTCCACGGTCGGCAAGCAGGAGCGACGAGGAGTGCGGGACTTCGGTCGAGGTGCGGACATCAGTCAAGCAGGTGAAAGGGGAAAAGGTATGGTCACTTATCTGGTAGAATAGAAGGCACTAGAATGATGTAGATCTGATTGTTGGTGGAAAAGTGAAATGACATAAAAGGTTTTAAGGGTTGCTGCAATTGTAGTTTTCCTGGACAATTTACCTAGTATAAATTTTATAAGGTTGTTGGAATCTCCTAAAGTTTAAACGATCGCTGAGTGATGAAATGGTAATTATCTATGAATCTCACCCTTGCTGGTAGACTTGTCTCTATTGAGTTATCCGTCGACCAAGGTCCTTAATCTCTGCACCAATGTAATGTAAATTCCTGAAATTTTTGTTATTGTGATTTCTCTGCGCCTTGATTTAAATTCTCTGCATGCATGCACTTGTTGGGCATTCTGCCTTCTGGATCCTTCATTTTTTTTTTTTGGGTTCGTGGCTGTTGTTGATGATTGCGACATGTTTGGGGAAGGATTTCTGCATGGGCTATCTTTGACCATCGAACTTGGCTTATTTTTCTCTGCGTGTGTCGTTTAAACTTGGCGTTCTGACTGTTTCTTTTGGTTCTGCAATTTGAGGTGTAACCCAGCAATCCTTGGGTTAAAGGTGTTCAGTCGAAGCCGTCTATCCTAGCGTTGTTGTAAAGGAACGATTTCCATGCGCGGAAGGATAGATTCTCTTATGATGGTTTTGTTTTTCTCTTTATTTTTACAATTGGGACCAGAAGGACTTACGGCCCTCTCATGCGTTCAACCTGGTGGGGATTGCAATCGAATTGGGTTAATTTGATTACGTGCACTGGATGCGTTCGCCCTTTTTGTTTTACGAACAGCTGGAGTATTGATCGAGTTGATTTGGTCGTGCCCACTGTATTTGTTATCCTGTTTCTTATTCTCATGCGAACAGAGGAGGGTTTTGTTAGTGCTGATTCGATCGGTAATTCCGGGAAGTTGTTGTATTTTCTGGATTTCTATTTTCATTTTCGTTGAGGGATCCGATCGGTAGTATGAAGCTCGTTGGGCGCTCTGAAGTCCATTTTGGTGATGATATAATTGCTTAATGTTTCTGTTACCTCTGCGTTGGGTTACATCACTGATGTTCTTATCTTCTTTTTGGGTGAATTATTTTGGAATCCCAGCCTTGCCTGCGTAAATTTCCTCTTCATATAGCCACGGATTCGCTCCCTTTTCAGAGTGCATGTCGTCAGTAGGTATTAATTTTAATACTGCAGGTCGCTACCGGAATTTTGTTAATTCTTATGCGCTGGTAGTCTGCGTGTCAATCGTATGCGCTATGAGTAGTCTACGCGTTTACTAGTTGCATGTTAAAACTCATGCATCGGTGGTCTGTGTATCAGTTCTTAATGTGTCATGCAGTGGACTGCGTCTTCAATGCATTGCATGCGTTGAATGCTTTTACCCCTACATATATTTGGCCCTTCAACTGTCGTCCTTGGAATTTTTAGAAATTGTCAGTCACCCATTTTTCTCAGAGCTGACCTCGCATTCAATCCTCCTCCTTGATTTTCTTTGGTGACTGCACTGGTTTAATAATCGACCATCGGATCTCATTCCGCCAGCTAAATCTAAGGTTGCTTTACGGATTGTCTCCTTTAAATTCCGATCCCTAAACGAAACCCTAGAATACTGTTATGACTATATATGTAGACGATCCCACTCGTGATGCACTTTACTTTGATGATAATATTATTTAGATGTTGGTGTTTCCACCATGATGTTTTTAAAAACATGACCAAATTATTAATTAATGTTGTGGTTAGCATGATGTTCTTTAAAACCAAATGGTATGGATATTATTATAGCTGATGTGATTGATATATATATTGATTTTTAAAATAATGGCTATCCTTGTCATTTAAAATTATTAATTTGTCATTTATGATTTATCCAAGAAAATGTGTCATTAAGATAGGGTTACCTTATTTAATGCCATTCTAAATTAGGATGTTATTTGCAAGTATGAGATATATTGTCAAATTCGATGTGAATTGCTATAGCTGATGATTCATTGATATATTTAAATTTCAATGAAACGTTATTATCAGAATATATCTAATAGTGGAATATATTAAATACCAATGGGATGTTATTACCCAATAACATCAAGTTGTTATTATGTTTTTATACAATAGGCTCATTAACTATAGATACATTAAGACGTATATGTATTATGGATTAAATTGAGACGTAGCTATTAGGATGTACTCAATACCAATGTGATGTGGTTATTCAAATCAATAAGATTGTTATTAGATTTTTATACTATAAATTAAGTAGGCTCATTAATTATTGCTATATCTTGTCATTCAAATTGTGTAAAAACGTTGATCGATTGGCTTATAAAATCGGCACTATTCATCAATATACCCGTCGCTGCAGTTACCGGTCAACCCTCAACCATGATGTTGTATTAAATTTAATTTTGAGAATGCGTAGGTATATGAGATTACGTCATATGTGGACTTGATAATGATTGGCATTAAAGGATGAATAATGTGGCACCTAGGTCAATGTGGTTAGTTAGATTGTGAATATTGTTGAATAGTCTATTCAATGAATGGATGACCATTGTTAATATAATGATAACATCTTATCTTATTAAGCATGTCAAGTATGGTATGGTAGTGACATTGTCAATTAATGTTAATTAGTAGCATTGTGGTAGGTTAGCTCTTTCCTCAAATTCAAAGAGTTCTTGAAGAGAAATGTTATGTAATTAAAGTGGAGTTAACACTCATATTTACTGGCAGTTTTTATATTATATTTCCAACTAAGATTGAAGTAAGATTGAATTGATTATTACAGTTTATCCATGTAATTTGGCAGAATGTCTATCTAGAAAGGAACATCATTGCTTGGGTATTATAGTTAAGGAAAATCAATAGTTTAAATACTGAATATAAATTATATGTGGTATTCCTATGAATAGGAGTTGTATAACCAGTGGAATACAATGGATTGTATTCTTTAATACATGTTAAAAAAGAAGAAAAAAAAAAAAAAATTCACCCGTTACTAAAATGGTGGTCGTAACTTGGAAGGTCCTTACACCATTTGAGTTTATTTACAGGTGACCATGTTGGATGCCATTGAGCTGGGATCGACTTGAGGATAAGGTCATGGTAAGACCAGAAGAAATCCAATAAATGGAAGAACAAATGAAATCGATAAAAAAAGGATTAAAGAAGTGCAAGATCGACAAAAGAGTTATGTCGATGCACATCATGTTGACTACAATTATGAATTTGGCGACCGATTTTTCCTACGAGTGAAACTACACAAGAGTTCAAACAAGTTTGGGAAGGGAGCTCAACACTCTCCTAGGTTTTTGGAACATTTTGAGGTTGTGTAAAACAAAGGACTTGTTGCCTATCGATTAGCCTTTCCTTATTCATTCAAGCATATGCATGAAACTTTTGATTTCTCTGTTTTGAGACATTATGTTAGTGATCCTACACACATGATTGACATGAATTATTTGCAGGTGTCATATGAGGGTTCATTCACGACGGAGCCAATATGCATTCTATACCATCACATTCGACAACTACAATGTTAAAAATTTGCTTAGGTCAAGGTCTAGTGGGACAATTGTAGTCCACATTTAGCAACCTGGGAGGACACACATGATATGCATTATCATTTTCCTTACTTATTTGATAGATTAGACATATAGATCTTGTCAGATACTTTTCCTACTACAGTTTATATACTGTACAACTTTGGGACAAAGCTTAAAACAAGAGGGGGTGTATGTAACATCCCTCTCTTGAGATCACATGTCCTTGACCTAGTCTTTGAGGACATGTGCATGCAAGTGATACAGTTATAGTACATGGTTATTTGTTCTTTTATGAATTCTTATGATGATGTTGATGGATTATGATTTTATGTTATTTTTTATATGCGCATTGACAGATACTATTAACGAGTTTCCCTGATTGTGAAAGACACTTCAGAGATTGTGCATGTCGATGGAATCAATGGACCTCCTTGGACTCTAGATTGAGTTATGGAGTGGATTGTATTGGTTTGAGTATTTAATTTATGCATGTGTGACATATGATCGATTATAGTATGATTTTGTATATGGATCATTGATAATGTTTCGTTGATTGATGTAAGCTAACGAATTCTTTCTAATATAAATCAAGGAAGGAGTAAAGGGGCTATGCACATAGTGTTGATTATTTGGGTTGATTTTCATTCATGTCAACACTTGAAGAAAGTTTGATAGCAAATTCCGGTAGCACAAAGGTTTGGGTAATGGAACCAAGTTTGTTTATGTATAATGCTATGAGTTTTATTATATTTTAAGGTAAGACTATTATGGATGGATAGTACATGTCATGCCATTTCTAGTGGTATGTGGAACATCACATAACTCCTCACGGTTACAGAGTTATGGCCATGTGAAGTTGGAGAACCCTCATGAGTCATCTAGAATCCTCAAAAGGTCAAAGTAGTCAATGTGGTTACAAAGAAGAAATTATTTAAATAATAAATTGAAGTGATGAGTGTACTATAAGTATAAGTGGATACAAAATAAATTATTTAAATAATAAATTTAATGGAAAAATTACGAAGTGGACAAGTGGTTAGAAGTGGTTAGCCCTAAAATAAGGAAAGTGGTTTAAGAGATTTTAGAAGGTAAATAATAAGTGAAGTGATGAGTGTACTATAGCTAAAAGTGGATACAAAAGAAATTATTTAAATAATAAAGTTAATGGAGAGATTACTAAATGGAAAAGTGGTTAGAAGTGGGTTAGCCCTAAAATAAGGAAAGTGGGGTAAGATGATTAAAAGGTAACCCCTTGAGGAAGCTACATGAAAGTATACATAAGAGGCAAGACTATCTCATTTTAAATCACACTTGAGAATATCGAATATCTATAAGTGACTGAGGTAAAAAAATCATATCTAAGCCGAATTTCAGAGGGAAGGTGAAGTAAAGAAGGCTGAAATTCAAGGGAGGATGAATTCCTTTGATGATGCTTTCTAAGGTATGTTATTTATAGGTCATCTCACCATTTTCACAATAATATTTTTTCTATAATGATTCAAACTATGAAATTGGGAGGTAGTTGAGGAAACATATCCAAGTAGCGATGATAAAAATTTTAGCTTGTGGGTCGTTGTATTTTTGAGTTACACTCCATGGAAAATAGAGTTTGTGGCTAGTCTTGAAGCTAGTCTAAAACAAGTGTTTCATCTAAGAACGTCATAAGTTCTTCAAAACAGAGCCAAATTCAGTAAGACAAAATGTGTTGGTTATAGTATAGTCTGTAGTATTATGTGTACCATTTTCAGATCCATACAAGAAATATTATGGGAGGGGCATGCTCTACAATTTCTCTCTCTAGAATACGCCGAAATTCAACAAGGTGTGCCATTTTTGCTATAAATCGTTTTCTGAGAGGTTCCAAGTAATGAAACCCAGAAGAATTGCATAAAAGACACTACAAAACATTATCTACTATTTTCAGATCTTTATTGATTATAGGTATATAGTTATTATTATTTCAATTTAGGGTTTTTGACTAATCCAAAATTAATCATGTGAGACTAAAGTAAAGTTTGATGAAAATGCTAGTCTTGTGTTGTTAAAGTTAAGGAAGGTTTACAGGTATGCGATCATATAGACCAAGTCTATTACAGAGTTACAAATTATATTTGGATGATGAAATTGATGAGGGATTTTGCTTGAGGTACATGTTGGGTACATGGTTGAGCCAAGTAGTTGATGAGTTGGCACATACATGAGGTGTATAGTTGATGATTTTGGTACATATTGATGAGTCATAGTTTATATGTATTTGATGCATGATTGGTACATATTTGGTGCATGGTTGTTGCACTTGTTGATGGTACATGTTGAGATATATCTTGGTGCAAGGTTGATACACTTGTTTAGGGTACATGTTGATTATAGGTTGTTTGGAGAGGTTATTGTGACAGGTTATTTGTACAGGTTTGTTGCATGGTTGATGAATTTGTTTATGGTACAAGTTGAAGTACATGTTGGTGTATGGTAGATGTTGGAACAAGTTATTGGTACATGTTGCACATATTGATTACAGGTTTATTGGTTTAGGTTTACAACAGTTTATCTCACAATGATAGTGTGACATCGGTTCCATCATTCTACTTCTACATCAGGGAGGTTGGATGGGGAAAGCACTGGTGGTTGTAGGCAGCTTTCGGTTTTAGATGGAGAACATAGAGAGTTGTAGCCTCCTTCTAGTTATAGCTAGAGAATTGGGGAGTTGGAGCTTCCCTCAGGTTGTAGCCTAAAAAACTAGGGGGTTTTAGCCTTGATGTAGGAGAATCACCAACAAGTGCGAGTGGAAGACAACTAGATATGCCAGCGCGCATTTTGAAGACATTTTGTTGAATTTCAAAAGATGAACCATTAATGTAATCACTAAAAGGATGTATTTACTTTTAATGTTTTGGGGATTGTAATACAAATCATGAGCGTTACTCTCATCTGTCAGTTGTGAACATTTATTGTAATAAATGATAAGTAGGTAATAGTCTTTAATTTCTATAAGATATATTAAGATTGTAGGAGGGAAAAATCAAGAAGTCTCCCTTGTATGTATTGTCATTCTCATTGTAATGTAGGCAAGCAAGAGAGAGAATAGGAGAGAAGAGACTAACATGGATTGTAGAGACTTTATGAGTGGATAGTTGTTGTCATTGATACCATGTACATAATAACTTGAATTAATATAAGAATTATTTGATCCAATTGTCTGGGGTATTTTGGTTCCTGTATGCATGTGTTGAATGGTATGTTTACATTTTATTTTTGATCTTTGTTATGCATTTGTTTCAATGCCATATGAATGTGTTTTCATGTTGAATGTATGAGGGAGAAGTGCCAATTTTCGTGGGTCGTTGGATCCAGTAGATATGCAGGGAGGATAAGGGCGAGAGTCTTTCAACACTCTCAAGCTCAAGAGATATAGTAATATGTTGATCTCAAGGAGAGATCTAACTGTTGATTCCTTTCCTGGGAAGGAGAAATCAAGAATTCAAGAGTAGGAAGGAAGAAGGAAACCAATTTCCAAAGTCATGGACCATGAAGTTTCGATTCACCAAGAGGGGATCTGGACTATTGAATCACAGGAGTCTCGGACAGTTCACCCGAGGTGAGGAATTCGCGAGTTCGGATCTTGGGATAAGTGGGGATAGATACTTTGGAGTTCCCAATATACGAAGTCTTGTAGCACTTGGAAGCTAGTCCCAGGTCACAGTCGGAGGTCACATCAATAGAGGATAAAGGGAGGAGCTAGTTATTTCCAAGCTCTATTTCAGATTTTGGGAATTGGAAGGGTCGGGGAGACTCACAATAGAACACCCAAAATCGTGAAGTGAGAAGTGCCTTTTGATTAGGCTTGTGGTCATTTTGAGTGGTCGTGCGGTGGGAGCTTGTGCCCAGTGTTTTTTTGCATGGTCAGAGTTCGTAAAAGGGACCTGTGTTTGGTTTTTGTTGAAGGTTCCATTGGGGAACAAGGAGCCATTACGGCTTAGAGGAGTTCAAAGATCCATAGAGCGGGAGGTCAGTAGACCCTATCAAGGTAGGGGCTCTACGTCAGGTGCTATCAGAGCCTACAACTATTGTTTTTTGTAAGCAAGAGAAGATAGAGGACAATTGTGATTTAAATTTTGCATGGAGAGACTAAAACAATGCCACCAAGGAGACATCCAAAGAGAACTATGCTAGATCCAACTGTGTAAAGAGAGATGAGAGAACTTCATGCTCAATTAGATGCTATGGAGACATAACATAGATGAACACCTGATACTGGAGATATCAATGAGGCTGAAAGAAAGAACAAAGAAGGATCAAAAGAATTTGTATCCGAAGATGCTGCAGATGAACATTTGCTAAAAATTGTTCCAAGGATCGATGTGAGAGAGAAATTGGACATCCCAATGTATGAAGGAAACTTGGACATTGAGGAGCTACTAGATTATTGTAGAGCTCTAGATAAATACTTTGACTATGAAGATGTTGAAGAAGACAAAAAAGTTAAGCACGCTATCACTAGACTGAAAGGACATGCAACACTATGGTGGGATGAACTGCATGCTGATAGGAATTGCAAGGGAAAATAAAGAATTAAGAGCTGGGATAGAATGGTAGTGAAGATGAAAGAGAAATTCATACCGAAACATTATCAAATTAATATGTTTCGGAGAATGTAGAATTTGAGCTAGAAAGGGATGACAGTGAAGGAGTATACCGAGGATTTTTATAGGTTAAACAACTGAGTTGTTCATCATGAGATTGATGATGAAAAGGTAGGAAGATATATGAATGGTCTGAGATATGGTATTCAGGATGAGATGAGCATGGTGACAATAAAAAATGTGGAAGATCATTATCAGGTTGCTCTGAAGGCTAAGGAGAAATTGGCCATAAAGCAACCTCAAAGGGGTAGATGTATAATTCTAAGGAGAGGCAAACCAATTTCCCAGGATAGAGTACAAAAACCCAAGGATGAGGAAGATAAGCCTCATAACCACCCAGAAAGGGGAGGAAGTTCACAAGGAAGACAATATGTCGATAGGAACACCTTTGCTCGAGAAAGAGGAAGAGGAAGAGGTAGAGGAGGTGAAGTAAAGTGTTTTGTCTGTGGAAAGATAGGACACAAATCTTGGGAATGTCCCGATATAAAAATATATGGAGGAGGTGAAGCTCACATTTTAGAAGAGAAAAGGTGAAATGTTGAGGTATAAGATGCAGAATGTGGAAGATCCTTAATGATGAGGAAAATTCTCTTGAAGCCAGAGGAGGAAGTGGAAAAACTAGTCCAGAGGAACAATTTGTTTAGCTCTGATTGAAAAACTAAAGATATGATATGCAAGGTGATAGTTGACAGTGGGAGCAGGTATAATTTATTATCCACAGAAATGGTGGAGAAGATGGAATTGGAGATAGTTGCACATCCAATCCCATATAAATTTTCTCGGTTGCAAAAAGGACATCAGGTAACAGTCACTAAAAAATGTTTAGTATAATTTAAGATAGGGGGTTAGAGAGATGATATTTTATGTGGTGTTATTCCCATGGATGTCTGTCATATTTTTTGGGGGAGGCCTTGGAAATATGAAATAAATGTTATTCATGATGGAACAAAGAACAATTACACCTTTGAGAATAATGGTAGGACACATATGTTGTTGCCAATTGAAGACGATAAGGTGAAGGAAGAAGCAAGAAATACTATAATTCTCATGAGTGGGAAGGAACTTCTTGATGAAGTCAAGAAAGATCAAGAAATGTAGTTTGTTGTGGTGAGAAAACCTAGAGTCATATTTACCAATACTTCAATAGATGATCTACCTAAGGAAATTCAGGAACTGCTGGAGAATTTCATTGATATATTGATGAACGATTTGACTTGTTCGTTGCTACCCATCAGGATTATAAGCCATCACATTGACCTTATACTAGGAGCGACTTTACAAAACAATGCAGCGTACAGAATGGAACCATAGGAGAATAAAGAAGTCAAGAAGAAAGTCCATGATTTGATGGACAAAGGGTTGATTATAAAAATTGTAAATGTGTTGAACCTTCACAGAATAGATCTAGCTAGAAAATACTACACACATTTGCAGAGAGAATTGGAGAAAGAAGAAGAAGGAGAGAAAGAATGAAAGAATTCTCATTAACAGTATTCCACACTTAAAGAATGAATAATTTACAATAGATATAGGATACATGAGTAACTAATGAGCCATAGTGGTGGTCTAGATTGATCTGGACACACACCAACAGTTACAAGAGTAAACTGCCACCTAGTCTAGTATCTTCGGCAGTTATGGGAGTGAACTGCCACCTAGCTGAGTTAACTAGTCAACCAATCTTCAATTAAATAACTAAACAAAGAGTAGTGAGTTGGCGATGACCCCAATGTTTCATGGTGACA
>CBVK0102991539.1:0-13894 GCA_900067695.1 Picea abies | reverse complement strand
GGTGGAATATTCTCCCCTAACATATAGGAGACTGGATAATGACTAATTATGACTAATAAACAAGGAATAACCTTAGGAAAAATAAATCCTAGGTGTGTGTGAAGTAAATCAAACACCCACGCTGAACATCACTATGGTGAAAATAAAGAATGGGTCCAGGCTATGAGGCCATGTTAGGTACCCAAATACAAAAGATACACTGAATTAAATGAGAAAAGAGGGAAAACCTCATGGGAGCAAACCCCCCCCTCAAATTACAATGCATAAAATAAAAAATGAGAAGGAACAAAAGGTAGTTGCTAAGAAACCATGTCCTTCACTCCAAGAAGACCTCACAACTGTGCAAGTTTGTGCTCTTTGAAGATTTTGTTGAATATGTAGATGTTTGCATGGATCTGATGAAGCATATGCATAATTGATATTTCCACACATGTCCACTTTATCTTCTTGTACTGAATAATATCCAAATAAATTTTGGATGAATTTTTGAAAACCGTACGACCATTTCCAGAAAAATGCTGAAATTTTGTTGATTTTGAAATGATCATAACTTCAGTTCCCAGACTCCGTTTTGGACGATTTGTTTTTTGAAATTGGATATTTTTCCAAGAGGAATTCAAATATCCAATTTATTTCTGCAAATTTGTCTCAGAAAATATCATAATGGTGTTTGATGTGCGCAACTCTATTTTTGTCTCCTAATATGCATGCATGGTGCATGCAAAAGTGTCTGCATGTGAATCCTGAGATGCATGACATATATATTCCACATGAATTTTAGAAAATAAATCTAAAATGAATTAAACATCATCTTCAATTATTGGAATACTAATGTCTGCAAAAACGTTTGTAGAAGACTCTTCATAATAAGAGGCTTTATCTTCTGGCTCTATCTTTACAATCCCCTGCATGAAATACTCACAATCTTCTTTATTCCCAAATAAAACCTCCAATCTTCTCCATAAATCATTTGGAGTGAATTCTTGTGAGTAATCATATACTTGATGATGAATTTCGAGAGAAATAAAATAGAGGATACATCCTATGGCCATATCTTGTCTATTGAGAAAGTCATTTTTATCATCAACGAAATCGGGCTCCACTTCCATTTCCATAGCTATTTGGTATAAGCCTCTGCATCTAAGATGAAGCATAATTTTTGGCTTCCATTCCAAATATTTATGAGGCATGAGAAGTATTTCTGACGAATAATCCATCTTTTTGTTGTCTTCAATCTTCAGTACTTGTAAAAATAATTTGGTTTAGATTTTGCTTAGTAGTCCGTCGGCTCTGATACCATGTAAATGTGTTGAACTTTCACATAATATATCTATCTATAAAATACTACACACATTTGCAGAGATAATTGGAGAAAGAAGAAGAAGAAGAGAAAGAATGAAAGAATTCTCATTAACTATATTACACACTCAAAGAGTGAATAATTTACAATAGATATATGATACATCAGTAACTAATAAGTCATAGTTGTGGTATAGACTGATCTAGACACACACCGGCAGTTACAAGAGTAAACTACCACCTAGTCTAGTCTCTCATGTAGTTATGGGAGTGAACTGCCACCTAGCTGAGTTAACTAGTCAACTAGTCTTCAGTTAAGTAACTGAACAAAGAGTAGTGAGTTGGTGATGATCATAATGTTGCATGGTAACAAAATCAATACAACATATAAACTCAACTCAACTAGTCAAACTGAAGTTTCAACTGAAAGAGAATATTCTCCATGTGGAATATTCTCTCCTAAAATATATGAAACTAGATAATGACTAATTATGACTAATAAACAAGGAATAACCTTAGGAAAAATAAATCCTAGGTGTGTGTGAAGTAACTCCAACAGAAATCTTGAGTCCATGCGATGTACCTACAATGCTAAGTTCGAAGAAGGTTGGTGGATGGAGAATGTGTACAAACTCGAGGACAATAAACAAAATCACCATCAGGTATAGATTTCCTTTAACCAGGATGGATGACTTGATGGATTGCTTGAGTGGAGCAACGTTATTTTCAAAAATTGATTTGAAGAGTGGATGTCACCAGATTCAGATGAGGGAAGGTGATGAATGGAAGACAAAATTAAATATGAATGAAGGGCTATATGAATGGCTTGTCATGCCATTTGGCTTGACAAATGCGCCAAGTACTTTCATGAGATTGATGAACAAAGTATTGAAAGATTTCATTAGGATGTTTGTAATTGTGTATCTTGATGATATACCGATATTCAGTAAGACTAAGGAAGAACATTTGAAGCATTTAACTTCTATGATGAGGAGGTTGCAATAAGAGAAGTTGCTGATAAATCTGAAGAAGTTTTCTTTCATGAAGACATAGCTTATTTTTATTTGAAGATGGAGATTTCATGAAGACAGCACTGACAAATCTGAAGAACTCATAAGCTTCCATGGACTAGCACATTTTTACAGGAAGTTCATCATAAATTTTAGTGGGATTTGTGCACCAATGATCGACACAGTCAAGAAAAGACATAAGTCTTTTCATTAGACAGAGGAAGCAGAGAAAAGTTCCAAGTTTTTGAAGGAGAAGATAACTTAACAACCAGTTTTGGTTCTGCCAAATTTTGGTAAAACATTTCAAGTCAGATGTGACGCAAGTGGATTTATGATTGGAGAAGTGTTGAGTCAAGACAATTAACCAATTGCATATTTCAATGAAAAGTTGAACGAGGCCAAGAAAAATTACTCCACGTATGATAAAGAGTTTTATGAATTCATTCAAGCATTAAATAAATGGAGGCACTACCTGGTTTCGAAAGAGTTCGTTTTGTATAGCGACAACCAGGCCTTCCGGTTTATAACCAGACAGGAAAAACTAAACCAGAAACATGAAAAATGTGTTGAGTTTATGTAGACCTTTACTTTTGTTATAAAGCACATTTCTAGAAATGTTAATAAGGTTGTTGATGAATTGAGCAGGAGATGCTTGATTATGTAGGAGTTTCAAGTGAAGACCTTAGGTTTTGATAGCCTTAAGGAAATGTACAAGGATGATTCAGATTTTAAAGATGCTTATGAAGCATGTGAGAATATTGTTTTGAGAGACAGAAGCCAATGAATTGAATATTTAATTCAAGATGGACTGTTATTAAAAGGAAATCAATTGTGTATCCCAAAGAGTTTTATGAGAGAAAACCATTTTAAGGAAAAACATAGTGGGGGATTGGCTAGACATTTCGGGCATGATAAAAAATTTGCACAACTGAACAGTTTGTATTATTGGCCAAGAATGAGGAGATATGTCAGGAAATGTGTCAACAGATGTAGAATATGTCAGCATTGCAAAGGGGAAAATACAGAATATTGGATTGTATCAACCATTTCCAATACCAGAGAAGTCGTGGGACATAGTAAGCATGGATTTTGGGTTGGGACTGCCAAGGACATGGAGAGGTTGTGATTCCATATTCGTGGTAGTCGATAGATTTTCCAAAATGGAACATTTCATTCTGTGTCAGAAAACCAGTGATGCAACACACATTGCAAATTTGTTTTTCAAAGAAGTTGTTCGACTTCATGGGTTACCCAAGAGTATTGTTTCAGACAAAGATACCAAATCTGTTGGTCATTTCTGGAGGACACCATGGAAAAAGTTGGGGACACATTTATCTTTTATCTCATCATATCAACCTCAGACAGATGGACAAACTAAGGTAGTAAATCGTATCCTGGGAAATTTATTGAGTAGTTTGGTTGTTGAACATCATAGTCAATGGGATCAAATTCTATCACAAGTGGAGTTTGCATACAATGATTCACCTAATAGGATTATGGGAAGGATCCCATTTCAGATAATGTATGGAATGCATCCAAGGGGAGTATCTAAGTTGATAGACTTAAAGAAGAGTGAGTTGAGGAGTGCTGGAGAGGAATATTTTACAGTAGAGATGCAGGAGCTCCATAGTAAGATTAAAGAGTGGTTGCAGAGTTCTACCCAAGAATACAAGCATAAAAAATATTAACATAGGAGAGAGATTCAATTTGAAGTTGGATATTTATTCTTAGCACACATAAAAAAATAAAGTTTCCCAAGGGGAACATATAATAAACTAAAGATTAAAAAGATAGGGCCATGTAAGATTTTGTAGAAATTGGAGGCAAATGACTATGAGATAGAATTTCCAGATGATGTTGGCATATCACCCATATTCAATGTAGAAGATCTATATCCTTATAGAGAATATGAAGCAGGAGGAGTAGAGAGTCAGAAGGAAATTCATTGGGTCAAGCAGATGCCTATAGATGAAAAGACACAGATGGAAAAGATCATTGACCAGTGAGTTAGTAAGCAAACCTGAAGGAAGACATATTTTTAATATTTGGTTAAGTGGAAGGGACACCCGATTGAAGATACCATTTGGGAAAGTGAAGAAGATATCCAGAAACATGGATGGACAGTGTAGGATATCATTAATAGGAGGCTGTGAATTTTTCAGCCAGAGGAGTATGATGCAGGAGCATCACTAGCAAGTGCAAGTGGAAGAAAATTAGAGATGCCAGAGTGCATTTTGAAGAATTTTTTTTATAATTTCAAAAGATAAACCATTAATGTAATTGTTGGAAGGATGTATTTTATTTTAATGTTTTGGGGATTGTAATACATATCTTGAGAGTTACTCTCATCTGTCGGTTTTGAACATTTATTGTAATAAATGATAAGTAGGTAATAGTCTTTAATTTCAATAAGATAACTTAATATTGTAGGAGGGAAAAATCAAGAAGTCTCCCTCGTATGTATTGTCATTCTCATTGTAATGTAGGAGAGCAAGAGAGAGCATAGGAGAGAAGAGAAGAACAGGGATTGTAGATAATTTATGAGAAGATATTTGTCATTGAGATCATGCACATAATCACTTGAATTAATATACAAATTCTTTGATCCAATTCTTTGGGGTATTTTGGTTCTTGTATGCATCTATTGAATGGTATGTTTATTGTTTATTTCTAGTCTCTGTTATGAATTCGTTTCAACACCATATGAATGTGTTTTCATGTTGAATGTATGAAGTCTTTGATGAGAGTAAGAGTTTCAATTGTTTCTCTTCCTGAGAATTTCTACAAGGAGTTCAGTGAAAGTCCACAAGGAGTGCATTGACAAGATTTTGAGTTTTACCTCAAAAACTATCAGGAGTGATAACGTTAACGTATACCAGTAGGAGTGGAAGTATATCACAAAGTCGTGAAAGGTGTGCGCATACTGAGGAGAGTCTTATAATTTTCCATCACAAGTGAGTGGTTGAAGAAATTATGTTGTAAAGAGTGCGTAGAGATGGAGTTGTCTGATAACCATAGGTTATTGTGAAGGCTGCAAGGAGTGCGAGCAGGATTCCTTAAAATATTTGAGTTTGTAGCAAGGATCATGATCAGGAAGGATACAGTCAAGGGAAGTTTAGAGGAAATACGAGGGTCAAAGTCACCTCGTGAAAAAAAGCTCAGAAGGGTTCACACTAAGTTATTTGTCCAGGATCCACTGAGAGCCTGAACGGACGGTAGAAATTCCTGAAGGTAGAAGCATCAATTTTCGTGGGTCATTGGATCCATTAGATCTACGAGGAGGATAAGGGAGAGGTTATTTCAACACTCTCAATCTTAAGAGAGATAGTAAATCATCGATCTCAAGAAGAGATCTCACCATTGATTCCTTTCGTGGGAAGGAGAAATCAGGAAGTCAGAAGTCGGAAGGAAGAAGGAAACCAATTTCCAAAGTTGCAAACCATGAAGTTTTGATTCACAAAAAGGGGATTTGGTCCATTGAATCACGAGAGTCTTGGACCATTGATCTGAGGTGAGGAAGTCACAAGTTCAAACCTTAGGAGAAGGGGGGAGAGCTACTTCATGATTTATTGATACGTGAAGTTTCGTAGCACTCAGAAGCTAGACCCAGGTCACAGTCAAAGGTAACATAAATGGAGGATAAAGGGAGGAGATAGTTATTGCTAATATCTATTTCAGATTTTTGGAATTGGAAGGGTCAGGGCAACTCACAATAGAACACCCGAAATTGCTAAGTGTGAAGTGTGTTTTGATTAGTCTTTTGGTTGCCGCCAGTGGTTGTGTGGCGGGATATTTCTTCTAGTGTTTTTTCATGCAGGCAACGTTCGTAAAAGGGACTTGTGTTTGGTTTTAGTTGAAGGTTCTAGTGGGGACCAAGGAGCCATTTCGGCTCAAAGGATTTCGAATATCCATAGATCGGGAGGTCAGTAGACCCTATCGAGGTAGGGGCTCTGTGTCAAGCCTCCTTCTGGTTATATCTAGAGAATTGGGGAGTTGGATCTTCCTTCAAGATATAGCCTGAGAAACTAGGGGGTTGGAGCCTCCTTTGAGTTGCAAATGGAAAACAAAGGAAGTTGGTGCTTCCAATTGTTAGGACCCAAAAATGTGCTTTTTTCACTACATCTTTTTCCCATTCAACCTTCTCATTCCTAAGCTAAATGACTATTATAATGAGTACTAAGACCCTTTTTCCCAAGGTATGAACTATTCATCTCACTTTTATATTTAATTAGCTTGTTTGATTGGTAACGTTCACATATTTTTCCCATGAACTGATTTAACTAATGATCAAAATTCTTAGAACAACCCACTTCAAGAAACTCATTGTTGTTAACATTATGCGCCAATCTTGGAATCTATTACATGACTATTGCAATAGATGCCACCAATCCTGGAAGCTGTTACATGACTATTGAAACAGAAGCCTGTCAATCCTGGAAGCTATTACAACATGTGCCACCAGTCCTATTGTTATACGACTACTGCAAAACCTGTTGATTAGATATGTTAGCTCACAATGTTGATCAATGAGATTTCTAGATTTTGTATTAATGATATCAAATGAAAATCTTGAGAATCGGGGATTCTCAAGACTGTTCTGTTTATTTTCTATTGAATGACTCTGACTTTAAATAGAAGATCTTTTATAATGAAGAGGAGTTTTTTTGACTGGAGAAAGAAAAGTAACGCTTATTGTACACAGACATTTTTGGCAATTGAATGAAAGAGTGGATTGAATTCCTTTAGTAGACTGTAACCTATTTCTTTGAGCGGATTCAGTGAGAAGGAAATGGCCCACCTTCCTCACCGATTCCCCTCTGTTTTGAATTCTAGATTAGTTGTTTTAAATGTGAATGATTTAACTGTTAGACATTTCTAGAATACAACTATTGTTACATTTTAGTTCTTTTGTGTTAGATGCACATAAACTTGTCTCGTGAGAATTAGAAGTCAATTGTTGAACATTGTTGGAGAACTACTTTCCCTTTTTCTGCATTAGGTTAAAATCTTGTTTCCAAGAAATAAAAGTGTGAAGTACTTTCTTCCAATAAGTAGATTTCCTTTCTGAAAATAGTATAGAACTTCTTCCTACAAAAGTACATTATAAAGTTAGATTAGAGTAGGAAATCCAGGGTTCTTATACATTCATAAGTTTAGATTGCAATTATGATTTCAAATCTGTAGAACTCTAGCCGTATGAGCACAACTGTGTTAGTGATAATGTTTTTGTTTTTTTTAAACTCCCCTACTACAATTAGATTAGAGATGCTTTCATAATCTAGCATAGACTGTGCACAATTATCTTGAAATAACAAACTTCCTTGGGTTGACAATTTATATTGAACACTTTGATTTTCTATTCAATTAGAAAATTAAAGTGCCCAACATTTTGGTGTCGTTGCCGGGGAGGATAATTATAGATTTTGGTAAGCACATTAGTTTTCTTTATTAGGAATGAATAGTCTACATGAATCACAAAACGTGAGAATGAATAACCCAAAATACTAACCTTACAAGTACGAGAGGACGTGGAGGAAGAAATCCTAACATACTGGGAAGACAAACCATTGTTGATGAGATTATAGCTAGAGCATATTATTCTTCAGGATCCATTTTTCACCTTGCAAATCCTCCGAGAAGACGTGATCCGCAGTCAGTAGAAACACCCCTTCTCAAAACATCATTCTCATCAAGAGTTGAAGCTAAAGCTAAAGATGAAGATTTGTCACCAACAAATCAACAAGCAACACTGGATAACATTGAAGATCAAGGAAGTATAGCCTCGAATAGGGAAAATATTGAAGAAGTCGTTTATCAAATCAACAGTCAGATAGTGAGTAAAGAAGAGTGGGACGTTGTTTGAAGAGAAAGAGAACATATGGAGAATCAAGGGGATAATGAAGAAGAGCTATACCAAGAGAATCCATAGAACAAGAAGGATCAGGTAAACAATGAAAATACTATCTCTACCCTAGTTTTTCCTATTTCTAATGTTCCCACATGAGGGATGGCTCCTATGAAAAACATACCACTCTCAGCTCTCCCAAATTTTCATGGATTGTCTACTGATGATCCAGATGAATTTCTGTTTGAATTTGACATTTTGTGTAGAAGCTATGACTACACTACCACTGCACAAAATCTTAAACTATTTCCATCTACATTAAAGGGTAACGCGTTAAGATGGTTCATGAGCCTTGGAGGAGAAAACATTTCAACATGGGTACAAATGACGAAACTTTTCCTAAACATATACCAAGACTATTTTTGAACAAGGGAATGAAGAGAGGAACTATTCAAGATCTCACAGAAGGAGGACGAGACCCTTGAAGACTTTGTGGAGCGACTCCAATATAATCTACAAAGGTCTGGACATCCAGATGTGAGTAAGGACATTCTGAAAACCATTTTTCTAAAAGGAGTTAGAGAATATTGTTTAGATATGATGAATATGCTTGGAAAGGGAGATATATCTAAGGAATCCTATGAGGACATTGTATATCTCTGCAAAAGATGTTATTGAGGATTTAGAAGGAATAAGTCAGCTACCAAGGATACCACTTTTTCAAGGGTACAGAAATCAGCCAATGGAAGAGAAACAAGAGTAGAAACAAGTGATCTGTTAGAAAATTTCAAAACAGAGATGATTAACTCTTTTACCTCACAAATGGATACTTTGTAGGTCAAACAAAAAAAAGAATAATCAGAGCAAGTATTGTGCATTTTTTGTCTGAAATGAAAAAAGAAACATCCACTAAGGGACTTCCCACTAAATAGTGTCCAGGTATGTCTTATTTGTGAATTAGACCATCCCACTGACCAATGTCCTTCTCTACCAGGAGTAAAAGAATCAATGAAGGAAACTAATGAGGAAGTAGAGGATGTCTATCTAATAACACAAAGAAGACAATGGCAGCCAAGAGTTCAAGGTATGATTTCTCAATTCTCTCCTCCAACATTTAATTATTGGAACAATCAACTACCATATGGCCAGATGAATGCCCAACCTCCAAATCAAATGCCACCCTCTTATTAGGATCCCAATGCATGGTTACCTATGCCCCAACAATTGAATCACTATGGGCAATGGAACCCATATGGGAGAGGCCCTCAACAACAAATCAGTTATCAAAGTCATCACCAACCGAACCCCTATCAACAACAGTTCCAACCCCCATACCAGCAGCAACAGCTGCAATTGCCTCCCAATGCCTCATCAAACAATCCTCCCTTACGACCTCATATGCCTATGCAACCTAACCCAAACCCAAATAATAAGGTCGTTCAAAACATAGAAATACATAATGTGCCATCCTTATATATTACTCCTATGCCTTGTGATGAAATAAAATTAAGATCAGGGAGAATAGTTGAGCCAATAATTGAAGATGTTCCATCTTCAGAATTAGATAAGGAATCAAGAGAGAGACCATCTGCTGATACAGAAGAAATTGACCAACCCATTATAGAATCAGCACACCCACCATTCCTTGAAAGACTAAAAATTACCAAGCCCGTGGAATTACCATCTTTCAATCTCCTAGGAGAATTGCAAAATCTACACATTAATATTCCACTACTGCAAGCGATAAGGGGTATCCCTATTTAGGCCAATACTGTGAAGGACCTCTATATCAGAAAACTTGTACGAAAAACTAAAGAATCCCCTCACAATGCATGTAGTGAGGGATTTTTCTGAGATGATGTTAGGCAAAACTCAACCTATTAAATATGGCGACCTACGAAACCCTACAGTCATTGTTAAAATTGGACATACATCTATTCCACATGTACTAGTTGACTCAGTGGAAACAATTAATATCATGCCAATAGAAACTACACAGTTGTTGCAACTCAGAACACAAATCCAACCTACTCCTACTGTTCTAGAATTAGTTGATTGCTCTACCATTAGACCAGAAGGAGTAATCGATGATTTAGTCATTTCAGTGGACTCATGGGAGTACCCTACTAATTTTGTCATTTTCCAACCCAAATCCTGTCTAGGAGGCCATCCTCTAATTCTAGGACAACCATGGTTAGCTATAGCTGATACTTTCATTGGTTGTAGATCTAGTTCCATGACCATATCTGATCGTTATGTCACAAAAAACCTTACCCTGTATCCTCATGCTACACCCAGTGCAGAACCTAAAAATTCTATATGGATGGACACTGAGGATGGAAGTGCTCTGCCTATGCTAACTAAAGGAGAGGCCCTGAGTTTCAAATATGAGACGAAGGATGATTTAATCAACTACTTTATTTGCGACCCCTCTGCTGTTACATAGAACATGCACCACCATTTGATCAGAGTCTTTGACCCTATGGCTCGGGAAGAAATGAACTAAAAAATGTTCTCAGAAACCACTAACAATCAAATTGATTCAACTGTAATTACAACTACTGTAACAATGAATTCTATAATAGAATATGACAAAACAACAAAAGATGAATTATTTCCTAGAGTCAGTTCTAAGAGTGTCGCTGTGGAAGCTAAACATGGAAAAACCTTGAACATCAATCCTGATCTCTCCACCGTTGAAACTCATCGATTGATGAAATTACTGACTGAACATAAAGAATCATTTTCTTGGGATTACATGGATATGAAAGGAATTCCCTCTGAACTATGCACCCACCATATATACATCAAATAAGAATGTTGACCCATTTGCCAACCACAAACGAGGATGAATCCAAACCTTAAAGAAATTGTTAAGGAAGAACTTCAGAAACTTCTCAACACGGGATTCATCTATCCTATATCAGACAATGAGTGGGTATCACCGTTGGTTATTGTGCCTAAAAAGAATGGTAAGTGGAGAGTGTGTGTGGACTATAGAGCCCTGAATAAGGCCACGTAGAAGGATCATTTCCCTCTGCCATTTATTGATCCAGTTTTAGACAACCTAGCTAGAAAAAAAATATTTTCTTTCCTAGATGGATTCAGCGGCTATAACCAGATACAAATTGCCCCACAGGACCAAGATAAGATGACCTTTACCATCCATTGGGGTACATTCTCCTACATGGTTCTCCCATTTGGCCTGTGTAATGCACCAACCACTTTCCAGAGAGTTCTGATTGGTATTTTCTCTGATATGCTGAATGACTCTATGGAAATATTCATGGATGACATTACACCTTATGGTACTGATTTCAAAGACTCTTTGTCTAATCTGGAAAAAGTGATCAAAAGATGTAGACAGTCTCATCTTTCTTTAAGTACATAAAATGTCATATGATGATGCACGGAGGGGTAGTGCTAGGACACTTCATCTCTTATGCAGGGATTCAGGTAGATCCATCCAAAATCCAGGTAATTTTGGACTTTCCAACTCCATCAACGTAGAAAGAGGCAAGAATTTTTTTAGGGCATGCTGGGTATTACAGGAGATTCATTAAAAATTTCTCTAAACTTGCCTCTCCATTGTTTTTTCTACTAACAAAAGATGTTGAATTTCATTGGACTGACAACTGTGAATTGTCTTTTGTAGATCTTAAACAAAAATTGTCCACAGCTCCCATCTTGAGAGGTCCCAATTAGGATCTGCCTTTTCACATCTCTTTAGATGCCTCAGACACTACAATTAGTGTAGTACTAGGGTAATAGGAGGAAAAATAACCCTATGCTATCTACTATATCAACAAGAACATGGCTCCTGCTAAGTTAAATTACACAATCACTGAAAGAGAATTCTTGGAAGTAGTTTATGCAATCAATAAATTCAAGCATTATGTAACTAGTTATCCCACATTTATTCATATTGATCATACAACAATTAAATATCTAATGAATAAACCTATTACTAATGCTTGAGTGACAAGATGGTTATTACTACTGCAAGAATTTGACACCACTATAGTGGATAGACCAGGAAAAGAAAATGTGGTTGCTGATTTTCTTTCAAGATTACATATAAATGATGATAATTCACCTATAGATGATTCATTTCCTGATGAACATTTGTTTGCAGTATCTTCTCACTCACCTTGGTATGCAGACATTGCTAATTATTTGGTTGCAGGGAAGGTACCGCCACATCTATCTCCCTAAGAAATAAGGAAGATTATTCAAAATAGTGCTAAGTATAGTTGAATAGTAGGATACCTCTTCTACACAGGCCTGGACCAAAAAATCAGGAGATGTGTGAGGGATGATGAAGTTTATGATCTACTAAAATATTTCCATGATGGCCCTTGTGGGGGCCATTTTGTTGATAAAAGGACCGGGCATAAAATTTTAAGGATGGGCTATTTTTGACCCAACATATTTCAAGATGCCAAGAAGTATGTCCAAGCTTGTGACAGTTGCCAATGCATGGGTCAGCCAACTCATAGGGGTGAGATGCCTCTTTAGTCTCAGGTAGTGTTAGAGCCTTTTAAGAGATGGGCCATGGATTTTGTAGGACCCATTCACCGACCTTCCAATCAAAAAGTCTATATATTGGTCTGTACAGATTACATGACCAAGTGGGTGGAGGCAAAAGAACTTATCAAAGCCTTAGAAGAAGTTGTCTTAGCATTCTTGTTTGAAGATATATTTGTTAGGTTTGGCATTCCCAGAGAATTGGTAACTGATGGAGGACCCCCTTTCACATCATATAAATTTGAAGCTCTACTCAGTAAATATTATCTTTTACATAGAATAACTTCTCCATACCATCCACAAAGAAATGGCTAGGTGGAAAGCACCAACAAAGTTATTGAAGCAATTCTTACTAAAATAGTGAGAGAAAATCATAGGGATTGGTCTGATAGATTGCATGAAGCTCTATGGGCTTACCGAACTACTTGGAGGAACATAACTAGTTTTTCTCCTTACAAGCTGGTATATGGAAAAATCCTTGTTTTCCCCATTAAATTCAAAATAAAAACCTTAATAACTACATCAATAGTCAACCTCAACTTGACTATGGCACAGAAAGATAGACTGCAGAAGCTCAATGAGCTTGATGAAAATCATTTTGACGCCATCCATCAAACCACAGTGATTCAACAACAAAGAACAAAATGGCATGATTGAGTCATCAAGAATAAATTATTCCAGAAAGGAGATTGGGCTCTATTGTATGATTTATGCTTTAAGGAATTTCAAGGTAAGATGCGTACATGATGGCTAGGGCCTTATGAGGTAGACACCATTTTTCCCAATGGGACAGTCCAATTGATAACTATTTATGGGTCCAATACATAGTTACATGCAAATGGTCATCGCTTGCATCTGTATCAGCTTCCACTGTCCAAGGCAGAATTCAAAACTAGATGTACAGTTGATACAGGTTATCAATTCTTAAATGAAAAAGATCTTTCGCCTTCCCCTTTTGAACTTTAGGACTTCTTTTTCTTAGACCTTATATATAAATAACCTCAGCAAAATTTGCATTTCTCCATTTTTAGTTGAAATTTCTCTATTTTTTTTACTATGCTAATAAAGCTTTGAAACGTATCAAGTGGTTGTTAAATTTTTAATGAAAATAAAGTACCAAGGCAAGTGTTTCTCTTCCCTAGGCGCCTAAGGGGGAGAAAGTGGCAAATGTGGGTCTTAGTCAAATTAATTTTTGAGATGCAAATTAAAAGAT
>CBVK0102991463.1:0-20144 GCA_900067695.1 Picea abies | reverse complement strand
ATGTATTTCAACTTTCTAGCCACCTGCTTGTACTAGGTCACATTTACTCCTATACCAACCTGGCAGGGACTACGCTACCTACACTGCCATGCAACACTTGTTAAGTTAAACATTATTTTTTTTTAATATTTGATCAAATTATAAAATTTGATAACTTTTAATCTTCATAAATTTTTAACTTAAAATTGATAATAAATTAAAATATAATAAAAATATTAAATTAGATATTATTTTTTTTAATATTTATAAATGATCGAATTATAAAAAAAATTAATTTGATAACTTTTATCTTCATAAATTTTTAAATTAAAATATAATAAAAATATTAAAAACTATAAAATTATTTTTATAAATAAAGTAATATCAAATTTCAACATCACACTCCGGATATATATATATATATATATATATATATATATATATATATATANNNATATATATATATATATATATATATATATATATATATATATTATCATATCAAACATGTAACTTTCGTGAAAAAGTAACGTTACTTTATTTTCTAAAGCATCAACTTTTTGAAAACGCGTACCCTCCACAAACAAGAAAACAAAATGAATGAAGACACTACAAAACTCCATTATGATAAGACTTGATTGAGACTATAACATGTTAAAATAAAATGAAATAAAAAATATTTATTTGGATATAAAATATTAAATGGAAAATGAAATATAAATAAGAATTATTTATTTATATGTGTAATTATGTTAGTTATTAGGATAGAAAATATAAAATGTTAGTATGTAGAATTCCATATAGTTTATTTATAATGTATAATATTAATATTGTAATTCGCTTTTTCTTTCCATCTTAATTTAATATTAATATTTTTATATTTTAATATAGTTTGAGTGGGTTTATGTGTTTTCTTTTAAAAGATTTCTCTTCAAATTTAAAATTTAAAGATTTAAAGAGATAGAGTATGTATGATTTTATAAACTTTATTAATAAAATTCATGAGCATAAAAAATTTCATACATCAAATTTAATTTCTAACTTAATAATAAGCTTAAAAATAAATTATTATTATCTTTTAATATTTTTATACTTATGCGTGAGATTCATTGAAACTTACACGATTATAATATTTTTATAGTTATGCGTGGGATTCATTGAAACGTACGCGATTATTCAAATTGGATGATATCGCTGCCTTTTTTAAGATACAGACCTAAGGTTATTCGAACCAAGGAAAGTTTTGTTTTTAAATTTCCATGTAATTTTTTTTTAAAAGATATGAATATAAAATTATAGTTTCTTTTAATTTTTTTCTGAATATAAAATTACAGTTTCTTTTAATTTTAGATTTATCAAATTTTTTGAGATATAAAATTTTTATCATTTAAAATGAATTTAGAATTTAAGTGTAAATAAAGTATTTTTAATATTTTAATGATTATAAAATAATTTTATATTAATTTTTTTTATATAGAGAAAAAGATAAAAAAAAATTGAAAGTAAAAAAAAAATTATTTCGTTACTAAGATGTTTAATTTCTTACTTTGGTAGCCATAAATAAAATACAATGTCCACTTTTTTATATATATAACAATTGAAAGTAAAAAATTATTATGGCTAAAACATTTTAGTGGTGCATTGTTGTATTTAAGGCACTTTCTAGAGTGTAATATGAAATATGAGGGATATGTATGATTCCTTTTGTGCTCAACATGGAGTTTACACTAATATTAAAAAAAATTATTAATAACATTGTTTTTTTAATGTTGACCATAAATAAAATATTTCAATGTCCACCTTAAGTAAAATAATTTTATATCAACTTTCATGATATAGAGAGATAAAGTGTTTGAAAGTAAAAAATTTCTTATTCCTTCCGTAGATGCTTTGAGATGTATAATTTCTTTAATGTTTAATATGAACTTTATATGACCATAAATAAAATACAATGTCCTATTTAATTAAAATATTTCAATATCCCTTGGATGGGGTGTTTGTTGATGGAGATGACCGTGTGCCACGGTCTGATGAGACGACACCACGATCAAAGCTCTAGGTGTTGAGGTTTAGGGCACCCGATGTCCACGACCCTGTACTTAAATCGTGTATGGGGGACGATCGAGGTAATAATACAAGTTTGGTGGTTGATGGCGAGCTCAATGGCTCGCACGCTTCAAGCTCCCCATGCACAACCCTGCATAATGCTTATGTTAATGGCCAAGCACTGCAATGAAGACATAGTACACCCAGAGTTCGTGGTTATGATGATCAAGGCAAGGAGAAATTGCTTGGGAAAGGTCATGGATGCTTATGTGCTTCGGCTATGCTCCTTGTTGTGGTATGCACGGTTCTCAATTGGTCTATTTCTATGAATTTTGCTTCTTCTCTTCAGGCACATTTTGTCATGGCTCCTCGAGGGAGGAAGCCATGTCCTTCCCCTGCTAGCTCTTCGCGTGCTACTAAGGTAGTCATAGCCGCATTCGAGTTTTATTAGGATTTTTTCCCTCATGAAGACTAGGTGACCATGCCTACGTTGTAAGTAGAGGTAAAGTTTTTAAGATGATTCAAAGAGGATGAGGAGGTTGAACATCAGGTGAGAGATATAATTATGGATTTGGGTTGTATCAGGACCTGCAATTCTAAGTTCTATATGACCTTAGAGCTTTACTAGCACACCAAAACAATGGTGGCTCTCGGAATGTTGTCCAAAGATGAATATTTCCACTAGTTGAAGCATTGAATGGAGACTCTGGAAGCGCAAAATACTTGGATCTCATCTCTGCGGTGACCTAGATAGCCAAAATACATATTAACCCCTTCCATCTTCCTGTCACAGGTCGTCCATGGGTGGAGTCTTCTTTTGTTGTTGCTCACCTGAACATTGTTGTCTCGTATACCTCTTAGGTTCCTTATACAATGGGATAATATGATTTTTCATTTTTTTATATATAGTCTTGCTTCAATTTTTGTGTGTCCAGGTCATAAGGAATTTCAGAAATGTCATTTTAGACAACAGATTAATTAAGCTTAAAATTTTAAGACTGATTATTTTCAAATTTTGGTCTGGTTTCCCATACATACAATATAAAAACATTAATTTTTAAATATTTCAATGTAAAAGCATAAAAGCATTAATTGTATATCATTATTATTTTTTTAATATTTCAATGTAAAAACATAAATATTATAAATTTCATTTATATTAAATTGTTATTTTAATTATTTTAAAAAATATTATAAATGAAGTAGACGAGATAGAGACGAACCCATATGGTGGAAAACACCATTTCTAATTGATATATTCATTGGAAAGCCATACAATTGGCTTTGTTTTTTTATAAGACACCTATTCAATCATAATTAAAGTCAAAGGCTTTTTAGATTTCAACAATAGTGGGGTAGCTAAGTGATAATGCTTAGTTGAAACCCCACAAACCCTCGTAGCGGTGGAATAACATTGAGCACCGTCATTATGTCTTTTTTTGGAAACCTTCCCAAATCTTATCAATGTGAAAAGACAAATACCAACGTACGTGAAAGCACTACTTTTGATAACTCTAAACACTACAATGGTAGGTAGTGGCAAGCCTTTAGTGTCGTTGTAGGACACCAACAAACATATAACATGTTCAACTCACAATCACATGGCTCCATCTCTATAAAGTTCTTTTATGCCTATGTTTCCATGTGTGTCTCATCCATCTCCTCATCAGTTGTAACCCTTAGGACTTCCTCATTTTGTACCCAACAGGATTTGGAATTCTATCTTACAGTTATAGCAAGTACATTTCTAGATTCGTTCATCTTTTTGAACCTTTCCTATCCTTCCAAAGGCAAATTCCTCATAAAATGGTATGAACAAAAAAAAATTATATATATATATAGATAGGTTGTTTGACATTGTAATATGTATTGTATTTAAAATTAAAATTATTTTTCAGTGTTTTTTAGCATGAAACATTTTATTTATAAACATATTATTTTAATAAAAATATTAATCTAAAGCATGAAGACATGCGTAAGAGAGGGGGTTTGTCTATGTCTCTAAAAGAATAAAATAGTTGAGTATGTTTGCGGACTTGGTATTACCATAAATAACGAGGCAAAAACATTTGAAGTGTTAAAGGAACTCACTATTATTAAAGCCAATGGAGTTAACAAAGTTGTGTTTATCGAAGACCTTGTGGTTTTCATAAAAAATTTACACTATCAGACACTCCCATTCAATATTCTTCTAGCTAAAATATGCCAATAGGTTATTGCTATAGCAAGGAATTCAACTCAATTGATTTTTTTCATATCCTCTACTCACTCAACTCAAAGGTGGATACACAAGCTAACAAGGAGATTACTCTTGGTGAAGGTGTTTTATGCATAAAAAGGGTGGGGCGAGCCATTCTCCACTTATTCCCCCTTCATGGATGCAATTAAAGAGCTCACATACCCTCACCACACACGTCCTAACATGCATCCATTTGAAAGGAACTACATCAATTGACATCCCCTCACCCTTGAGGATATTAAATACAACCTCTCTAATGATGTTAATAGGGGTATGAAGGAGGTAATGACTTCTTGTGTGGGATAAACTGGAAGCCTATAGGATAAAGTATGGCTAGAGTGGGGGTTAAGCGTATAGTTTTCAAGCTAGGGGTGAGTTTGGACCTCCAACCAAGCCTATGCAAATTTGTTTAGGGCATCCTAACATGACAAGTATGTTCACCCATGACACAACTATTGTTGTATCATTTGTGACCTGAAGATTCTCGAAAAGAGTCTGAATCAATGTGAGAGGGATATAGTAAAGACTAGTGGAAATGTGACAAGTTTTTCCTTGTAATGGAATATATGGAATGAGGGATTTGAATGTCAAGTAAAGAAAAATAATAGGGTAAGGGACTAATGTTCCATTGAGATGGAAGAGCACATTCTCAGCCTAAGAAAATGGGAAGTTAAGACTAAGGCTTTCATGGTTGTTCATTGAGGCAAGTGGGTTGAGATGGAAGGAAAAGAGAAACGCACCTCAACCTTCCCCCCTACTCTTATGTTGTCTATTATGCCCAACACTACATACACTTATATGGATTTTGCCTCAAGAGGCCTACCTAGTACCTTTATGGACACTCTCGTTGCCCATCATGCGCATGTATTTGAAGACCCTTTAGACCACTCAGATGCCTCTTTCATAATAGAAATAGATTAGGAAGAACCAACAACATAGGTGGACCTGAACATTGATGCTCACTCTCGGGTTAGTTAAATTTCTTGCTTTGTATTTTAGTTTCTAGCATGTATGGCCATTTTGTGTTCTTACTAGGACATTGTGTTAGGCAATGCACTTTCATTTATGCAGTTAGGTGCTTTTAGAAATATAGTAGTAATTGTTTTTTGAATGAAACATGTGTAACATAAGACCTAGAGATAAGGCTTCTATGCCTACCTCCCATTTTGTAACTTTAGTTGTATGATTCAATGATAACCCTTTTTAATGCAAAAATTGAACCATTAGTGTGAAAGATAAATATTAGACTAAAGATTTTTGGAAAGATACCTAACTAATTTTAGTAAGTTACCCAACAAAGTTTAAAAAATGTTTTAACTTGATTTAAATTTCATGATTTTTTTTTAATTAATCATGATTATTTTGAGTGGACAAACACTAAATGAATATGGCCTTTTCCAAAGAGGGTAATTTTTAAGATGAGAAATGAAATTTCTTTCACAAAGGCACGCAGGTAATTCCTTTCCCAAATGCATCTCCCTCGACCGATGAATTAAGGTGCCAAGAAAATTAGTTTCATGAATTCCTGCAACTCTCTCTTGGTGAGAATCCAAGCAAGCTATGTAGTACGAACTGTTGCTTGCTCAGTTGAGAAGGAGGGCGGGGTCGGTCATGAGAGGCAAGGCAATCATTCCTACCTGAGATAAGGTTCAATTATCATAGACGTTTCATTTGGAACTTTAAGGTAGTCATGAGGCCACCCAATGGTAGTGGTTGAATGTCTAAAGTATGTATAGCTTTATCCATGTGTACACACAAGTTGATCGAGGCCAACCTCCATGTTCTCTTTGAGAATTGTCAAATGTTATATTTACCAATACATGTAGCCACAAATGCATATAGAAATAAATGTTGTTCGAACTTAAAAGACACATGTAATATTACTCATGGACCAAAACTCACCCATTTTCTCCTTAAAACCTATTAATTATTTTTATCCAAATAAATGAAGCCAAATAATAAATACCTTAATATATCATTAATAAAACCTTATAAAATCTAATAAAAAAATATATTATATACTAAAATATAAAATTATAAATTATACATTGTTAATTTAACATTAAAATTCATATCTATCCACTTATCAAACAAACAAAAACATTTACACTTCATAAATAAATATCATCCTTTCCACTTACCAACCTTAATATTTGCATTGAATTTTGAAAATAATCACTTATCAAACAAACAAAAACCTCTACAGTTACTCAACTTAATACTTACCTTAAATTTTTTAAGTTCCGTACTCATTATTTAAAAAAAAAATTACATTTAATAAGTTTAACATTGACCTTGAAGTTTTTAAGGAAAACACTCATTGATCAAACAAAAAAATTTATAATTAACAAATAAATATTATTCTTTACAATGTCTCTAGTTTTTTAAACAATCATTCCTTATAAATAAGGAGGTAAATAAGTTACATAATGCTTAGTTCTTAGCATATAATAAAAGGGTATAATGTAAATTAGTTCTTAGCATATAATAAAAGGGTATAATGTAAATTGTAAGAGAAAAATAATATGATTACTAGAATTACATATAATAAAAGGAGGATATAATGTAAATTGCAAGAGAAAAATAATATGATTACTAGAATTACATTGGCCCATTTCTTACCTTAGCATTCCATTGTAAGGTACCTTACAATCAAGGGTATAATGTAAATTGTAAGAAAAAAATAATATAATTACTAGAATTGCATTGCCCCATTTCTTAATAGCATTCCCATGTATCTTGCAATGAAGTGGGGCATGGAAAGGAAATCCAATTTTATTTTAAGGAAATCCAATTTTATTAACATGATTAGGTTGGTTTAAGAGTCATTTTTATGTACGACTTAAAAGCATCCATGATAAATAACATGATAAATAAAATGATAAACAAAATTAGATATTGGCTACTCATGGGCATTTTATGTGGCTTCGAAGACAAGGACCATTCAACGTAGGGGCATTGAGACCATAACTTTTTTTCCATAAAATTTGATTATATTAAATTGTTGGAAGCAAAATAGTGTAAAAAATATAATTTTTAATATTTAAAAATTAATAAAAAAATATAATTAGTTTTTTTTTTAATTTTCTAAATTAATCATTTAAAAAAATATATTAATAATTATATCTCATAATATGTAAACCAATAGAAAAAGTGTATTTCTAAATTAACCATTTAAAAAAATATATTAATAATTATATCTAACAATAAAAAACCAATATAATTATATTAATAATTGTGTAAACCAGTAAAAAAACTATATTTTCAAATTAATTATTTAAAAATATATATTAATAATTATATCTAAAATTAATTAATTATGTAAACCAATAAAAAACTATATAATATAAAATTTATAGCTATATTTATAATATATCTCACATTAATTGTGTAAATTAATTAAAAACTGTATTTCCAAATTAATCATTTAAAAAAATATATTAATAATTATATCTAACATTAATTATGAACTATATTATATATTATAAATTAAGGTTATTTTATAAAGTCAAGTTTTGAGGTGAGGTGTGTGAGAAGTTTTGACTATTACGTTTGAAAAGTGATATTTTATCATATAAACTTTCATCTAAGTAGTTGTTACAACGTTGTATTTATTCTCTAAAATGGACACCAACTTCTTGTTTAATCTATTCAATCAATTTCATCATCCATTGTATTACATGGGCCTTGCATCTTGTGCTTTCCAGTGTTGTTACATGTATGGCAACCATGGATTCATAAACCTATGTGTCCTTGATGCATGCATGTCAACAATCGATGCATAAATTTTATGCATAAGATATGTTTTTTCTCTCTATTTGTCATATCTACCATTACATGCATAATGTGTGGAAGGAAAATGCTCTTAGGAAGATCATTATCAATTCTTCATTCCATGATTCACTTCTAAATATTTGTGAGTTGGATTTGCACTCTTAACCAGTTTAAGATGGAAGAGTTCCCCATTGTCTATTTGTTTAGTGTATCAAACTTTATTGGGCTTATACATTAATATTTATGCAAGGTTTGTGGAATAAATCAATGGATGGGTGATAGGGTTCTGCATTAAATAATATCTAATTATCATTATCATAGTAGAATTGAATCTATTAGTTATCATCTTGTGGAAACTCATGAGTAAAATGCATAAGAAAACATTCAACTACCTCATGTTTGTGATGGTTATGTATATCCTCTCAGTGGATGTAAGTTAGCATTAATATCAAATAATATGTGGTTAACAAACAACAGTGTCACACAAAATGTGGTAGTAGTTGTCATCAACAAAGACATATTTCTCATGGATAATATCTAGATAGTTATTTAGTCATGGCTTAATAAATATTTACGAATGGAAAATGTAGAATGTACATCATAGCATTGAGAAGTTGGTCACTTTAGTTGCATTGATAATTTATCACCATTTCCCTAAAATTCTCTAACATATAACAATTTTTTCTATTAAAATGTGCATTATAACATTGAGAAGATGATCACTTTAATTACATTGATAATTTATCATCATTTCCCTGGAATTCTCTAACATAGAATAAATCTTTTTTATTGCATCATTATTATGTTAACCCCATATTTTACAATGTCAAGGAATGAAAAGGAGGATTATTGTACTACAAGTTGGTGGTCGCAATAATTTTAGATGCTCCTAAAAGGAAGCTTAAAGGAGAGAAGATATGAATCCTTTGGTGGACTTGAACTTTTCCATATTTTAGTAGTCTCAATTTTGGGGTGCTATGGTGGCATTCCATGACTTTCCAAACTACAAGACCAAGTATTAATATAATAACCCAACTCCTCTTTGCTTTAAATGATAAATGTATTTAATTGTCTTTTTTCATTCTAAGAATAAAACTATTTTTTTATTATTATAGCATTATAAATCTATGCCACTTAATTGTTTTTGAAAATTATTGTTTATGGACAAATTCTAGATCCAATATCATATTATTTCTCAAATAAATCCCAAATATTATATTAATTGTAGCAGTATTACTATCAAGTTAAATTAGTCAGTTGTTGCCAAGAGATATCTTAAAGGCCCCACCATCTCTTCTTGGAAACAAAATGATATAGAGGATTAATTCCTTTGACTAGTATGTTGATCAACAATGCGATCAAATGTTAGTTTAGTTAGTGTGAATCACATGCTAGTTACACATCAAATGCTAGTTTAATTAGTGTTAATCACATGTTAGTTACATATTAGTGGATAATCATCTTCTTAATGTAGTCCAATGAGCATTTGTTTTACTTCAATGGTAAAAACGTTATTACAAGAATGAGAAATTATTGATGGAGAACTCATGAAAATGTATTACAAGCATGGGAAATTATTGATGGAGAACTTATGAAAATGTTTTAATTTTTGCATTCATTTCTATATAAATTTATTTGTGGCTTTGTTGAGAATTATGATACTTTGTCTAATGTTTGATTTTTCTTTGTAGTTGGTAGATGTGTCAGGTTCTAAAGGTGGAAAATTTCATTCTAGTTTGGCTTTTCTCTTAATAATGCAACTATAATACACTAAATATTATGATGTAAAGTCGTGTTGTATGTTGAGTTATCATACTACATGATGCGTTGGAATTTAGACCATGGAGGAATTCTAAAGTGGCAGTTTTGATTTTAGTTTGGCTTTTCTCTTAATAATGTAATTGTACTACACTGAATATTATGATATAAATTCGTGTTGTATGTTGAGTTATCATACTACATGATGCATTGAAACTTAGACCATAGAGGAATTCTATGAAAAATGCATGAATTGATATTAATGTTAAAATCCCCTTAACATTAACTCACGTTGTAACTTTTAGCATTAAATTTCTCACCAGTGTTTTTAAAATTTAATTTTAAACTTATAAAACTATGAACATTACTCTAACTCACCTCACCTCAATATAAAGCCACATAATATGGCAATGTATTTTGTTAGTCTACATAAGTGAAAGTTGAAACATTTCAAAACCAAAAGAAAAATAGTTTAACATGATTGATCAAACTAATGCTAATGTAAAAAAAAAGGGTAAGTTGATTATTATAATACCCTCCATAAGCAAGGACTAATAAGATGGATTGTTTTCTAAATCGTTAACACTTTAATTATTTATTTGTCATGCACATCATACTCCATGTGGCAACAAAATAATTGAAGGATGGTGGAGGTTTCACATTTCCAATTCTGTGTGTGTGTTTAAGCTTAAAGTTTCTCTCCATTAAAGCAAATGATTAAGGTCCCAAACTCACAAAAATCGACTATTGTTATAAATATGTGAAAGTGTGCAGTAGTCTAAACACACAAGAAACAATTATTTCAATGGAGCTTATGATAATGGGAAGGAAACAAACAATTATGACTTAAAATTTATTGCAAACATTTTGTATTTGTTTGACTTTATATTGATTGCATTACGAGTATTTGAGTTGCAGTAGGAAAATCTATGTGTGCTGAATTCATTTATGCATTAAAAATAATATTTTCATCAACCCAAATTTGTAATTTTAATAAAGATTGTCTGGCCAGAATTTGATGAATGTTATTTGACTTTATATTGATTGCATTAGGAGTATTTGAGTTGCAGTAGGAAAATCTATGTGTGTTGAATTCATTTATGCATTAAAAATAATATTTTCATCAACCCAAATTTGTAATTTTATTAAAGATTGCTTGGCCAAAATTTGATGAGGGAAAATTGTAAAAAGTCAAAATCATAAAACTTTAACCTTCTTCTTAAAATGCTTCACTACAACATGGTTAAATACAAGTTTGAAATTAAAGAAAACGATCATTGAAAATTCATCGAATTTGATGATATACCTTATTTATATGGCTCACATGCACAATCCTTTATAGCAATTTTACACCTAGTACTTCCTCTTCATGGAGGCACTTAGATTAAAGGAAAACTTCTTATTTTCCTACTTTGAATTATTTAACATTGGAAGAAATTTTCAAAGATAAATTGGTTTTTTAAAGACTTATTTTTTCCATTTAGAAAAAATGTTGTTTTCAACTAATCTTCCCTTAGGAGCTCGGATTATCACTAACCCTCCCTTGGAGAAGGTAGTAGTATCACTGGTTTTAGAAATTAACCCAACATGGATTAAGTAGGAAGAAGAATTGTGCAAAACTATACATGTAAATTAGAAAGCATGATGATTCAAACCACACTCACCAGTGAACTACAAATTAAATTGATATGAGGAAAATACACAACAACACAAACTTTGCTATCTTTATTAAAATCACAAAGGATTTAAAATGCCTTTTATTGGTACAATAATTAGTAAGGACAAGCCTACACTATACAATCTACAACACACTTTTCAATGACCAAGAGTCTCCAATAGGCTATAACATTTAGAGGCCCAAAGCCCAAGTCACATAGAACTCCCAAATATTTAAACTATACAATTATCATTATTTAGTTCCAAATGTTTTCATTCCTTCGGATAACCTAAGCATTTATTTGATTAATATCACTTCCACATGGTTAATAATCACCTGCCCAAGTGCTAGATGAAACCCAAGCTTCATGCTTTGAATAGTCAAATCCAAATTAGAAAAGTTAACACTTTGAACAAAATCACATATTTTGAAAGTGTGCTTAATTTGGGGCTTAGACATGACCCTAAAACTCAATATTTCAAGTGAAAATTTGTAGGTAGGTATAGGAATATGTCCCTTACAACATATCCAAATTCCAAAGTCAAACTCGGATATTTGAGGTGTGATGGACTAAAAACTAAACCTTTGTCACTACTAATGTAATGGAACCTATGTTTTCCAACACACAAATCATGGCTTGGGCACAACCATTAAAATCAATATTTTATGATGAAAAGTGTTGGAAGGTAGAGGAGTGTGTACTCTACAACATATCCATCTTTTAGAGTCAAACTCAAATGCTAGGCTAAACACTCAACACTTGTGAACATTGAAATTTGAAAACAAGGAAATTTCACCAAAACAAAAACTAAAAAGAACTTTGATTTTTGTTGATATAGGATTTTCTTTTGTTGATATAGGATTTTCTAAACGTTCTAAATGATCCTACATCAAACTTCTTTAGTTGAAAATTAGTGGGCATCCATTTCATAAGGCTAGTTAACAAAATATACATGCTAAGTGTCTCCCTATGCTAATCTTTGTTGCAATAATCCACAATAACTCTAGCCGTTTGTTGCTCAAATCAATGATATTCATTATGTGTTGTAATTTCTTCTATCTTGAAGTTTTCATCATCATCACTTATCCTCTTTTCTACAATCTTCTCTCTTCTCCCTACAACTTGCAGTTCATTGCAACTATCTTTGTCATATTTGGTACTATTTTCTTCCTCTTCACAACATTTGTCTTCTTGTAGTCATGACATTCTTGTTCCAATTTAGATTTCATGGTATTCTTATTCACCTCCTTTCATAGAAGGCTCGATTACTACTTCATGGGTTTTCTTTACAAGTTGATCCATTACCTCAATCAACCCCTTCATCTCAATGTTCACACTATGTGTATTCATCTTTGTTGCTCTTATGAAACATATTGTTACTCTTATCATCAAGTTTCTCTACTTCCTTCATAGATTCTAGAACTGGACTCAAGATCACTCTTTTAATTTACTCTTCTTGATTTTTGTAACACACCCGACCCTTAAATACCCTTTCTAGGGGTGGGGCATTTAGGGGTTGGGTGTGTTACAAAAATATGCCTAAATATTGTAATCATCTCTCTGAGGTCTTCGTCCTCTTCTACTCACCCATAGCTTTCTAACGACTATTACCGGCTCTAAAGACGACCTCTGGTTTGCAAGATACGGCCTCCCGAAGTTATCTGGGTGTTATTAGTTGGAGTCTTCGGCGTTCGGCGTTGAACGCTCCTTTTCTTACTACACGCATACTCCCTGAAGTCTCGAAATATCACCACGTGGCCTTGGTCATTGGACGATCGACGTTCGGCGATCGACAGTCGGTGATCGACGTTGAACGTTTCGACAATTGGCGTTCTATGTTTCAACGTTCGACAATCGACGATCGACGTTGAACGTTTCGCTGATTGATGTTCTACGTTTCGACATTCAACAATCAGCGATCGACGTTGAACGTTTCGGCGATCGAAAATTGACGATCAACGTTGAACGTCCCTCTACTATACTACACCCCAAATCTTCTGAACTTAAGAGACAGACGTTCGACAATCGACGATCGACGTTGAACGTTTCGCTGATTGATGTTCTACGTTTCGACATTCAACAATCAGCGATCGACGTTGAACGTTTCGGCGATCGAAAATTGACGATCAACGTTGAACGTCCCTCTACTATACTACACCCCAAATCTTCTGAACTCCCGAAGTCCCAAACTCTCGGAGTCCCAGCTGCATCACCAAACACGTTGGTCAGGCATACATGAACCAGAGGCTGACACACGGCGAGGACCAGAGGTGACACATGTCCTCATTAGGGGGTGACATTTTTCATGCTCTAATAGGCATAAGAGGTCTGTGAATTGTCCATATCCCGATGATATGTGGCACCTTAGTTGCAGGTCCACATCACCCTGGATGACGTCAGTGAGCCACGTCATCCCTAGACATACATCCTTCTAACTTATTTCAAATCTCACGGTCGAGGTCTATCCATGTAGATCCATAGATCCACAACTCATGTTACTTCACAACTCTGGGCTTCAGAGCTTACCAACTCCTCAAATCGTGAATCCCCCGAGCAACCAAGTCTCCAGACTCTCGAATCTAGCACCACATGTCCTCTACCTGTCAACGGTTGAGATTCACTTTGCCATTCACGAATTCGAGATTTTTCAAACTTTGAATACTCTTGGACAAGTTCCTCTGGAGTACCAATTCTCCGGACTATAGAATATCCTGCCACGTAGCCTCTCATCCAATGACTCTAGTTCAACGGATGACATTTGACAGGGGATAAGAGGGGGCCATGTGTCACTCCATGAAGTGTTCCCAATTGGCTGAGAAGTTAAGAGGGGTTCTCAATAGATTCCTTAGATAGACGGTTGAGAGGGATCCCGAAGGATCCGAGGATCAATGATTTACATCACTTTGTAAATTCGGCATTCAATGATCTACGTTGAATGTCGACCTTCAGTGTTTGACGTTCTACGTTGAACGTCGACATTCGGTGTTCGGCGTTCGACGTTCTACGTTCTACGTTCTACGTGGAACGTCCCTATGTCTTTACATTGATAGTACTGAATAATCAAACTTCTGGATAACCATTGATTTGTGGACATGTGTCCCCTTGTTCTCAACGGTCCATATTAACTTCGTGACTTTGACATTCAGGAGTTTCAACGCTAGACCACCCCTATCCTCTCGAAGAGGAACTTCGCCAAAGTACTTAACGTTACCCCTTCCTAAGTCTGATCTAACGGCTAAGAGAGATCTCCACTGGATTCCCAGATCCATGGCCGTCATCAATTCACAACTCCAACCTTTGGTTGTTTTCGAGGGTTGTGGAGTCATAAGTCCTAAATTCCTGAAGCCAAAGTAGCTTCACTCCTTTCGGGCTTAGAGAGGGGTTTCCAACCCTGGGTCATATGGAACCATATTGAGGTTCTGGGCTACACTCAACTCTTAGTAGAGACTTGATTAAGGTCGTGGGTATGAGCCCTCAGTCACATGGGTGGAAGGTCTGAAGGAAACACCCTTCTTCCACAGAGTTGAACTTGACATTCTTGCTAAGGTGAACTCAAAAGACCGGCATGACTTAGATGTTTTAGTTAATCCTACCCCGACTCTCCTGTGGATTCACATCCCATAACTCTCTAGCGGCTAAACTGAGGTAAATCAAAGACCATGTAAATATAGCAGTTTACAGAAGCAAATGAGCATTTCTAATAACTTTTCAAATTCTACAAAACTTAACCATAAAACCATGTAAATATAGCAGTTTACAGAAGCAAATGAGCATTTCTAATAACTTTTCAAATTCTACAAAACTTAACCATAAACAAGGACATTCAATCATCACATCCAATGTATTACACAAAGTATGAAAATACTTATTAGAACTGGAAAATGTGAAGCGACTGTTGAAAGGGGCGCATGTTTCCACCCAACCATAGGCACAACCACTCCTGACAGATTTACCGCTGGCCACCCCCAAGCTAGACCATGATTCTCTGAGAGAGAGATTCTTTCTCCTTTCTCCACGACAGTCAAGGAAGGAGGTTACTCTCCTCCTCCCACGGGATATTGGCAACCGATTTTCTCCACACCAAGCAAGGAGGTCTACGTAATCACTTCCTCAGTCACTTTTCAGCCTCATTTATCATATTGTAGCGAGACCCTGCCCATGGATTCTTACAACCAAAATGAGATTGTTTCTCATCTTTTCTCTCAACTCTAGAGTTGAAACATGCTCTCTTCTCTTCTTGAGATTGTTTTCTCTACTTCCTTGCATATCTGCCTTTGTCCCCCGAATTACTTCCTTTCTTTCCTTCCTCAAAAAGGTTGTGTGGTCTGAATCCCCAACTCGTGGTCAGGCCTGGAAGCCTTACAGATGGGTACCTTTCCCCATCTCCTCATTAACTTTTGAGGAGGGCCTTCCAACTACCATCTTGACCGGTAATTCATTTATGGGTCAGAGGACTGTTGAGCAATTACACCCAGTAGGTACTGGTTTGGTGAGGGTCATCTTAGCCATTCTTGGTTTCCCTCACCATCTCTCTCATAGCATCCATGGTCTAACTTGACAAACTCCCTTCTTTCAACATTTGTGAAACACATATCCAATTTCTATTAATAACATAAAATTCATACATTGATCATTTTATACAAAGGTTCATCAAATCAAACATTCACACATATTTAGTCTGCCATAGTCTCTTGGCCAGTTATAGTTATATTTACAAACTAGGGAAAACATGGGTATTACAATCCCCTCCCCCTTAAAGGAACATCGTCCTCGATGTTCTATCTGTCAATGTGCTCTGTATGTACAAAAGTAAAAAAAAATGGATATGCTTGTTTCATGGCATCCTCCATTTCCCATGTAGCCTCATCTGGGCCAAAGTGTTTCCACTGCACCTTGACTTGTTCAATGGTTTTGTTTCTGAGGGGTGTTTCCTTACTGTATATTATGCATTGAGTTTTTGGCAGGAATTCTCCCTCGAGTTCCACCTGAATCATAGACTATTCAATAATATGATTAGAATCATGTACATACTTCTTTAATAAAGAAACATGGGAAACATTATGTGTATTCACTGTGGGAGGAAGTGCTAGCTAATAGGCTATTGGTGCCACTCTTTCCAAAACTTTAAAGGGTCCACAATACTGAGGTGCCATCTTGGCACAAGCTCCCATCCTCAAAGAGATTTTCCTGGGTCTAACTCAGAGATACACATGATCCCCTGCTTTGAAATCTTTAGGATTCCTTTTCATGTCTACATAGTTCTTTTGTCTATCCTGGGCTATCTTCAAATTTTCTCTGATCTGAATTACCTGTTGTTCCATTTCCTTTAGCATATCTGTCCTGATTGTAATTCTGTCTACTGGGTTGTTCTAGTTGATTGGAATGTTGCATTATATTCCATAGAGGGCTTCAAAAGGGCTCATTTTCAATGACTCTTGATAGCCATTGTTGTAGGCAAATTATACCAACGGTAGGTAGTCTTTCCACTTCTTGGTTAGATGCATTACATGCATCCTCAGCATGTCTTCTAACACTCAATTTACCCTCTCTGTTTTCCCATCTGTTTGAGGGTGATAGGTTGTACTAAAGAGCAATTTTGTTTCAAAACCAACAAACAAAGATTTCCAAAAGTTTGAAGTAAATGTGTATCTTTGTCGGATATAATTTCCTTAGGCATGCCATGTAGTCTAAATATCTCTTTTATGAAAATGTTGACAATATCTATTGCCTTGCAAGTTGACTTGACGAGTATGAAGTGAGCAACCTTTCTCATTTTGTCCACAACTACCATGATGGCGTTGTTATTTTTAGTTGATCTTGGTAATCCTATGATGAAATCCATGGAGATGGTGTTATCACTAAAAAATCGTCTGCAACATTGCACACAATGGTTAAATAAAGACATCAATGCCAACACCAATTAGTCCACCTACAACACCAAAATCCATCAAAAGGAAAAAAAAAACTATATACTTGGTTCAAAAATCAATGTGCACAAATTCACTAAAGGAAGCGCGCACACAATGGATAGAATGTGCAGGCTATCATAGCCCTTAGCGCGCACTGTGCACAAGATGCATGACTGTCTACGAGAAAAGTTGTGCACTTCCATGAACAACGCATTTATGAATCTTGTCGGCCTCTCAAACACTTCTAGTCCGACCCCCAACACGATTTGAAACTCATATCTGAGTGAAATCTAGATTGGAGGTTGGTTAAGGGATAGGAAATGCCTTAAAAGGCCCCTTGTTCACACTATAAACCAATTATATCTTTCCATGAATGGATGCTATAAATATGTGCCATGGGTGTGCTAAGAAAATAAGAACTTCAAGGTATTGTTATGCTCCATTCCACTCACCTCTTGAGGGAATTGGCATTGTATTTCTTCACCATTTTTCATTTTCCATTGTATGAAGAGAAGAACTCTCTATTAGGGAACTCAAGATCCCTCCCAATGAGGAATAGAGGACTCATAAGTCCCTACCTTTCTCTACGGTGTTTAGCCCATAAATATATTGATCCATTGGTAGTTATATATTGGTCATTTTTTTATTTTCATGGTTCTAGTTCTTTCGAGCTTCTCTAACATGTATTTCTTAGTTGTTTTTAGTTTTATTTCTTTTTTTTCATGTGTATTTGATTATCTAATCAACTCACAAACTTTTGTCTTGTTTAGATGGCTTAAATAAGCATGCAAGTGTTGTGTTTTTGCTCACCCATGTGACAAAACCAACACAGCAGATTGGCGACCATACTGGGGATCGATATCAAATTCCTCCATATTTAAGTCTTGAGAGCACTTCGTTTTTATTATTTTGACATGCAGGTACCAAAACCGACTTAGCCCAACCTACCAAAGTCAAAATTCAGAGACAAGGAAGGAGTATTTCACTTGTAAATTTCTTCCTTGACGCGTGACAGGAAGTGCGCGGATTTTAAGGCCCACAGACGCACACTATGCGCACTGTGCACACGATATACTTATTTTCTCTACACATTCTGTGCGTGATATAATTCTTTTCTTTGCGCTCCTGTCAAAACTATAGCCCTCATATAAGTCCAGTTTTCTCAAATTGTAAGGGTTTTTATGAATAGTTTGAGGGCCCCTAGCCTTCAGATTTTTATTTTCCTGCACTTTGTAAAGAAACTACACTTCACTTAGAGTCCTTTCCCAGAAGAAAGGTTAGCTAACATAAGCACATAGGGGTAAAATGAATCACTATTCTTCTCTTTTTCTTTGTTGCCACATGGATGGCTCATTTGGCATTTAGAATTTTTAGTTGAAGTTATTTTTTATTCAAACACAATCACTTAAGTTGGGACTAGAAATTAATTTTAACCCTCAAGTATGCTCTTCCCATGCACCCTAGTGTGATCTCGGGAATCAGAAAAGGTGGTTGAAAAAACATTTCATCTCCCTTAAAAAATCATTTAGGAGAGGACAAAGCCCCCCTAGGGTTCCTCTTAGTTTTAGAAATCATCTTAAATCTTTGTAAGGGCCCATACATGCCCACATGATTACAATCTTAGGATAGTTTATCAACGCTTTCTTAGTTTAGATAACACTTTAGGAAATTTAAAACATCAAAGTAACGGGCCCATACATGCTCAAATGTATACAATTCTAGGATAGTTTCAAAATATTTCTTAGTATAGACAACATTCTAGGGAGTAACGGGCCCATACATGCTCAAATGTATACAATTCTAGGATAGTTTCAAAATATTTCTTAGTATAGACAACATTCTAGGGAGTTTAAAAGGATTTGTAAGGACCCATATGTCCACATTGCTAGTTCTTTAAGGCTTTAAATATTCCGCAAGGTTGTACCAAAGAAACATAGTAAGATAGGTAAGAAGATTTTTAAGGACCACAAGAAGTCCACATGCTGCAATCTCACACTTAAGTTATTAAAAGTATTTTCACACTTTTCACTTTCTTTCACACAAAGCCACTCCTCACACACATAATTTCTATTAGAATAGTGGAGGTTGAAGTAGGCTTTCTCCAAAGGAATTCCGAAATGTCTGACTACTTCTTTGGAAATTATCCACACCAATTAATTCAGACGAGGTTGGTCCATGACCCTAATATCTCATCCCACCACATCTAAAAAATTTCTAAGAACGCAGTAAATTTTCCTCCACAGGAGGTTCCAAAAGAATTTTTTTAGTCTAGGTAGGATCTCGAGGGTAGGAATCCAAATAACCACCCATTATCAGGTTCTCACATTTTGAAACAATAGAAGTTGAGAATACAAATCTTTCAAATCCTCCAAGTCAAGTGTTCTTACACCATAAAGCAGGGAGATACCTATGAAGGGTCAAAGGTCGAGGTTTGTTTGTTCTGCGCATCCCTCCTTGAGTCACCCAACTCTTGTGAGGGCATCCAGCCCGTGACACATTTTTTAGGCCGAAAATCTAAATATTGCACCTTGACTGAGGTACTTAATGGCCAAACTTAGGACATATACCTAGGTGGTGGTTGTGGGCTGCAATCACACCTTGATCAATTTTTTTGTGGATATTTGAAAATATTGCCAGCTCTTTCGAGATATGCACCCTCTACCCCTAATTATAACTGATTACTTCAGCCTTCACTAGCTCCTCTTTCGGTGGCTTCAGACCCCACTGTTGAGTGCTATTGGAAGGCCTAGTGCTGAATTGAGAGGAAGGACAATAAGTCTT
>CBVK0102991436.1:0-10230 GCA_900067695.1 Picea abies | reverse complement strand
TACTTTATACTCAAAACTCAGAGTTACAAAGTACAGTCAAAATTGATCCCAAAATAGTTCTCATGGTATTTCCTAAAAATATATATAATATGTTACAAAGCCTTGAAATTTAAATGTGTTTGTCCTTAGGACTGGGATAGGGGCTCCCGCGGACCATAAAGAAAATATGAACAAGAAGTAAGTTGTATAAGGAGGATGGTAGGCGATGACAGAGTATCAAGACCTGGAAAGAAGACATGGAGAAGTTATCATATTTCGGTTCAACCTTTCTAGTTAAAGAAGCGGAGTAATTGGATGAAAAAATGATAATGAAAGCAAGATATGATCAGCATGAACTTACTATGATGGTATCTCCTATATTCACTTGCTTGTTTTTGTCCTTTTATTATCTTCATTGACAGTTATAGGAATTATCTCAACTACTTCTTTCCCTTCTTTGGTTAATTTGGCAATTGCCCTTTTGAACCAATCTTCAATGTAGTTTTTCATTGGTGTGACGTTTATTTCATGCCTAATTTTAGTGTTGAATAATTCACCTTCTAGGTCTCTTAAGTCAAGAGAAATTCCATGTACTTCTTCCTCAATATTGTGATTTTTTACAGAATAATCAACTAGACAATTATTTATTTCTTCTTCATTATATTCGAGTATGACATAAAACTTTTCAGTTGATAACCCCTTAAATATCTCAATTGTTCGTCAAATTGTTTCTTATTTAGAAACATTGAATTGAGGATTAATTTAGGGTCTTGTACCTTGTTAGTGCCTCCTACTAGGTCTATCTTCATGAGTCTTTTGAACAGTTCTTATTTTTTAGTATGGCTTCAATGCATGCTTGAACAGTGTTATTCAAATTATTAATATTTTCCTTCCAACAAGCATTTAGTTGTTTTATTCGACTTGGAGAAGGAATATCCTCTTCTCTCCTTCTCAATTCTATCATGTTTGAAACTTTAATTCCAAATGGTAAGACAACATCAGTGTAGAAACCTTATTCATTCTTTAAATCATCTTGCAGATACTCATGAAAGGCATTTGTCCTTGAACCAAAAGAAACAATATTTTTTTATACCTCCCATGCTTCTGTTACTAGTGACATTCTCTTCTTAATATTTTTTTATACATAACTGCGGATGGTTGTGAGTAGACTTGAAGATCCTTTCAACTTAATGGTGGGTGTAGTCGGTTTGACCATTGACAGAGGAATTGCCAGGATTGGAAGAGGCATTAAGGCCAATTCTTTGATCCTTTCTTTTAGCTTGGCATTTTCATTCTCTAATCCATCAATGGAATCGTCAAGAATCACCGACTGCCTTGTGAATTTTATAAATTTTGGATGGTCTCATGTCTTTCAAGTCAACCTCTAAGCGAGATTTTCCTTTTTTATTTTTCTGATCACCTCTTTCAACAATCATTTTTTTAGACTCCTTATAAAAAATAGCACTTTGAAAAGTGCGGGATTCCTCTTCACTAAAAATCTCATTTGCAGCAAATTCCAATAAAGCATTTTGTTGAGTTACAATTCCTGGTTGTTCCAATGCTGGAAATATTTTCTCAATATCCACCTCCAACTCCATGTCATCCAAAGAAAATATATGGATGTCATTTTCTATAAGTGTGTCCTCTTCCACTTGTATTAAATTCTTCCTTTTATTTCTCACAGATAACTTTTGTTAATTCTCATTTTCCCGTGGGGAGTATTCTTCTCTCCTCCACCGCTTGAACTACTATTGGAAATATTTCTAATTGGGTGAGTCGTTGGCGCATTGCTCTGAGATGTGGTATTTTTGGGAGTAACAACTGGAGATTGGGCGCTCCTTTCACTAGGACCCTTTCCTTTTTTCTTGTACAACTCGTTAGTACTTAGTATTGTCTCTAGGTCACCAGCTTTGTATACATGAGTACTTTGGTTTTTACCCTCTTCTTCTTCATTCAAGGTAGTCTGGATGAATGACTTACTAAATCCCACCGAAATCATGCGTTCTAAAAATATTTTGTTAGGATCAAAGCAGTTGATCTTTTTAGCATATTTTAAGTTCACATTGTTGAAATGGCTTGCAAGCTCGTCAATTTATTTATGTTTCTGAAAATGAAATCTCCAATCTTCCATGGCAAGGGGATAAATTGTTTTTTTTTTCCTTTTTTCATGGAAAAAATATATCCAAAAGTTGTATTTCCTTTCCACCTCTGTAATAAACAATTTTTCAGATACACGATATGGAAGAAAAGAGGGATTTTCTTTGGAATAGAATATCCTTATGACACTGTAATTTTCCATATGTTCTATTGTTCCCTTATTCTCTAACAATTTGTTATCCTGGTCAAATATCCTTGGGCTATTTTTACCAAACAACATCCCTTTGAAGACTGAGACAAAATCATTGTAAACTTCGTAAAAATATAGAGAGGTATTTTGTATCCACAATGCATGATACCAGAAGGTAACTTGATCTATTTCACAGTTCACCCTTTTACTTATAGTCAAGTTTGGAAATTGACAATAATACACTATAGAAAATACCAGATAGGAATCCATAAAGAATTTTTTGTCCCTTTTGTAGTGTGATAACTGGGATGATATTTCGATAGAAATCAATTTTCCCCAATCAAATATGGCTTGTTATTTTACTGTAAAATATAAAATATATAAAATCATGCGAGAAATGGTAGCAGTTATTTCCTGGACTGTCAACCTGGTGAATAGCCATGCAATATATCGAAATGGGTTTTTAAAATATTCGACCTGGATCATGGTTATGTCTTCTGGAATGGACGCAGGATTCTCCAAATATTTAGGCAGGAGGTCAAGGCCATTGTTATGTTTCTTCAAAAAATCTTTGCAGTCTTCTCCTTTGAAGGTATGTTTCTTCAAAAAATCTTTGCAGTCTTCTCCTTTGAAGGTAAGTGTTGTCTTTGGGAGCTTCAACTTCTTGCGAAAAAATTATGGTGAAATGGAAATGGGGAACGATATTAGAGTTGTATAGTTCTCTGGCTTGGCACATGATTCTCCGTGCACCATGCAACAAGCTCTTTACAGTCAAATACCTCAGGAACACACCATGCGCAATTGATTTTGGATGCCCAGATTACGTATTTTTGTGCAAGAGGAGAGGAGTAATATGAATATTCTCTGGACCAATGAAAGTTCTGATATTCATGACAACATATATTTAAAGTATCACCACAGAACTATTGTCTAGTTTTTTATGTCATTAGGTTGACGAGATTATTTTTTTGATGAAAAATAACTTGAAATAAATCTTTTCAGAGAGATGATGATAATATAATCCTTTGGAAAAAGGTGAATTAATTCAATTTAATGAGTAATTTCCTCGAGTCTTTCGCCATCAATGACAATATTTTCGGAGCCTACACAATCAGTTGTTAGCATTAAAAAATATTTAATGCATATTCGAAAAAGCATGAGAATGGAGGGGATGGATGAGAGTATATTTGAATATGAAGCTTTTCATGAACCCGGATGGATGAGAGTATATTTGAATATGAAGCTTTTCATGAACCCGCCAACCCAGGAACTCATGAACCTGTGGTTATGGATGATCAAAAATGAGTTAAGTGTAGAAAAGTGGTCGGTAGGACTTGTATGCAGGAGAAATAAAATACTTTAGTGGCTCAGGACCCACAACAAATCTGGTGGTTGTAATGAGGATCACAGAATTTTGGGTGCAAAATGGAGACTACGAAACTTGGAGAATGAAAGCTTGACCATGCGAACTCGTCAAGTTGGAAAAAAAGGTTAAGTATAATATAGCAAGGCAGTCGTTCAAACTTCTGGCATAGGAAAATGGATGGGGATAAAGACCTGCGAGCCTGCCTACCTGCGAACCCATCGATTTTTGAAATACGACTAAGTATGGTAATTAGAAAGGGATAAAAGAAGGGGAAAAAGGAAAAAGGGAAACAAGGGTAGGTATAGAAGAGGGAAAAAAATGGAAAAAAAATGTTGGGAAAATAGAAAGGGGAAGGAAATTTCAAAAGCAGGAATTGATCTCAACAATAGGACACGTAATCTTCAATTATTTCAAAAGAGAGAGGATCTAGAGAGGTCAACTCTTTCTCAATCTGCATAGCTTGTCTTTTGTGAATTTATCAAACATATTCTTCAACTTTTTCCCGACAACATTCAAACAGTCAATCTTTCTTTTATGAGAGTGGATCTCCCTAGAGATGTAGGTAATTATTAATCCTACAACCTCATCCCTCTTCTTGTCGATGATGAAATTATATTGGTCATCCTTTGTATTTGGAATCATATTTTTTGTAAACTACCAAAGCAACCTACTCTTCAACAATGTTTCCATATCTTGTGCCCATATTTTATAATTGTGGTCTCTTAGAACCATAGGATTTTTCTTGGAACTCATGATGTTGATCTATATATCTAATCCTAGATTCAATATAAAAATTGAAACCATAGTTCAATCTACCATATAGATCCAACTTGTCAATAGCATGTACGATTGATAGCCTCCAAAATACTTGTATACAATATGCTAGATCTATCATCTCAAACCACTAGCTATGAAACCATGTTGGATAAACAAGAGATTAGGTAGATTAGAGAGATAGTTATTCCAAGAAGGAGGTGGTGTATAAAGATACCATTACAACACTTAGGCACAACTAAACATATATCAACATACAGAGAAGTGTAAGAAACCAAAATATTTCCATACATAACACATATCATACATTCATGTTTAGATCAACCCATAAGGTCATATTATATAGCATTAAGATGTATCCAACTCCCTTGAAGTGAGGAAGATGAGGTCCACTTATATTGGTGAGGTAACATAACAAACTCCTTGATTTATGTTAGTACTATATTTGTTCATGTCAAAGATATGAAGGCTTGTTGAGGTTGTCATGCTGAGATTGGACGAATTAGAGATAGAGGACAAGCTTACAGATCCTATGGACAGTCAAAGAGACAAATTATTTCAAGGCCTACTGAAAAAGTGGCGGAAAATCCATGCCATTTTGCATATAAGGAAATATTTAAGTGCTTGGATTCTTATCAGGGGTCAAACAAGGCTTAGCACGCTCCCGAAAGGACCCTAAGTTCGTTAACCAAAGGGGTTACCACAAGGCCATGGCCTAGGAACCAAGAACTAGCAATAATGTGGGACTAGACCATATTGGATGGTTATACATGACCAGGTGCAATATCGGTGGTCCAGATCTCATCGCAACACCCCCCCCGGCATGTCAGATGTTTAACAAAAGGGGGGGGCACGAAACTCAACCAAGGTTAACAATTTGGTGACATGTTGTGCATTTTCAATTGCATCCCCCTAGGATTATGGTTAATATAACCACACAAGACCCCCCCATAATCAACACTTGGCTGACACACGTCCCAGATGACGTTAGCAAGAGGAAATCCCCCCAAAGGACACCTAGAGAATTCAATTCCAACAGGTCGCTTGTCAAACCAATAGAAATTTACCATGTGGACATGTGAAGCCAGAAATATACACAAGTCAGCATCTTGAAATTAGGTGACATGTGGAATGTCTGCTTGCCACATCAACAACATCGTGGACTAGTAGAAATATGCCATGTGTCCATACTGACGTCACTTTGATGGTATTTAAGCCTCAGCCAAATTTTATATTCGGTCACACCTAGATTGATGACTCACATTAGTCGATAATTCAGATCGACAGTCTAGGTTCAACTCCATCCTACCGGCCCACCAAGCCCCTAGGAGTTTTTAGTTCATAGCAATTTCAAAGACTCAATCTCTCAATCGCCAATCTATCTAGTCGTCAAGGTACCAAACCACTGGGATATAAACTCCAGGGATGATTCTTATCTTCATTAACCTTGATTCAGTGACATGTCATCATGCCAGCAGGGCATCTATCAAGCCACTCATAAGCTTCCATGTGGACATGTGGAACCCACCGGATACACCGGACAAAACCTTGAAAGTAGATTACATGTGTAACCCCTATATTCCACCTCAATGCCATTGTGGTCCAATATAAAGTTGTCACGTGTACATGTGGAACCCACCAAAAGCGTCGAAAAGCATATCAAGGATGGGTGACATGTGTCTTGCATTCTAGCCACATCAGCACCAACATTGACCAATATTGAGTCGCCATGTGTCCAGGATGACTTCAGCGTGACATTGTAGAGGCCTTAGCCAATTTTTTCTTTTAAGCACATTATATCAACATTTCTTCTTGTTTCTTAAGGTGAGATCAACGATCCAAATACGATCTTGGGTCTCAAAGCATATCGACATACTGGGCCCCTGAGAGCTCCATGAAATGCTAACCATTCCCAGTAAAATTTCTTGATCATCATTGTGTCGATCCCCTCGGAGGTCAATCCTCCAAGAACTATTTGTCACGGATTCTCGATCATCGGTGCACTGATCCATCAGTCCACCGGACTCACCAGGGCATTGGGCCACCAATTTGTAATCTCCAATGAAGATACCCCTATATATTTACCTTGATCCAATGACATGTCATCATCCCAACAGGGCATCTATCAACTCTAGTTAGAGATAATCAAAAGTTTCCATGTGTCAGGGTCGATGTCAGTATGATGATGTCAAGGTCTTAATTGATTTTGGCATGTTATCGAGCCAGATCGACGACTCTCAACTGTTTTCCACTCTATATCAATGAATAAGATGTGATTTTAGGTCTCAAAGGACATTGTACCATCGGGGCACCAGGATCACTAGGCCATTAGACACCAGGGAAATCATACGTTGGTTATTTTTGTTTATTGTTAAAGGTCAGTCTGGTGAAGTTGGGCCATGTACCTAAAAGGTAACACTGCACACATGGTTCCATGAATCATCTGTTCAAATTCAAAGTATGATGGGACACTTATGCAATATAAATCCTTTTCTATTCAACCTCATGGGGAATATGGGATTATCCATAGCCACTCATATCAACGATCGATATTGATCGTCGAGACCAATCTCACAGTTGATAATTCTAGCGATTATTGTAGGCTCTATTTTGGTTAGTTCGAAAATAGAAGAAATGATGGCAAAGATTTTTAAGGGGAAGGGGTGTGACAGATAGTTTGGCTGGAAAATGTCTAGTTGCTCCACGATCTCAACATAACAAAAATCCATACAAGTGAAAGTAATTATTTTCTACCAGGGGAAAACCAATCAAGAATCAAGAAGCAGTGAGAATATTCAAGAAGATTGAAGTGGTTTCAAGAAGTAGTTTTAGGTATGAGATAGAAGAATAAAATAAAATGAAGGCTCTCATTGTTAGGGTCGAAACTTTGGGGAATTTAAGAGTCTCTTATACATGAAGTTGTTTGATTAGAAACCTTGAGCACAGATAGATGGTAAATGCACCAAGAAACTAGAGATCCATCCCCTGCATTATGTTTCAGTCTGTAATTCGTTTTCTTATAATGTTTGTGTTCTTGTAAAGCATCTCCTCTCATTTTTGTTTTTTCTGTATCAGATCTGAATTCTCATACAATAGACTATTCACCATATTCAGTGTTACTTTATGATGTTTGGTTATGACATAGAAGTGACTTCCTCTGAATGCACAATCATTTCTTGTCATTTCTTTGCGCATTTAAATGATATGAAGAGGGTACCTCCATGTATTTGAATGATTGAGGATGTTAATTTTTTGAAGCATGTTTTTAGTGATATGTAATAATACACTTGTTAGAGTTTTTGAATTCTTAATTGCTCAACAGAATGTTCTTTCTCCATAAGCTATAGGATTCATTTTCAACAATGCCCTATATGTTTATCTTGTTTATCTTCTAATCCACCATTTCACTCTCTTTTAAATCTTGATTGTATGAAACACTCGTAGACATATGCCTCTGAGAGTTGAGAGAATTTGTCATCTGAGTTGATATTGTTTGAGGTCCTATAGTTACAAGAAAGAGAGGGAAAAAATTCTTAAATATTGCATAGTTACCTTACTATAAATATGGCTTTAAGACTCATCTTGAGTCTTAGCCCCTAGGGTGCCTCTAGCATCGTTCCAATAATATCCTGGAACATCTCAAGGGATAACAATTTTTACATTTTTATGTGCACCAATCAAGTGCTTTAGTCTAATTACCCTACCAGTCAAATTCCTAGTCAACCACTCTGTTGAGTGCTCAGTAAACCCTCCTAGTTGACTATTGATTGGTTATCTTCAGAAGATCCATAGGTGTGATGAACCTACATAGCCTACTATTCCAACAAACCCTAAAAATATCCAACCCTCCCAAATATTTAAAAGGATTATACATAACCATATATGGGTTGTTTAGCACATCATCAATAACACTATGAAGTTCCTCATCATCTTCATCATTATAATGATTATTTGAGGTTTCATCATCTAAATTGTGTACTTTTTGGACTCCCCCATTTGATGCCTCATCAAGCTCACAATATTCTTCTACAACATATTCTTCATGCTCCCTATATTCTTCCTACTCCATTGCACCTTCTTATACCACATCTTCTTCATGTTTCCCATCATCTTCTTGCTCTGAAACAACTTCAAGTACAAATTTTATGGGATTTCCTCACAATTTGTATTTAACAAATGACGACCGGCCTACTCATAAATGATGAATAAAATATTGAAGTCACATTGACTTGGAAGGACATATAACTCTGTCTTCGAATCTTGTTGTATTATTAATCATAGTAAAACCAGTATCGTTATAAATAAAATTGATTTAAACTCCATGTAGAAACAATCTATACCACCTAACCTCAAAGAGAACAACCTTGAAGGATTTTAAGTCTAACACTAGTATCTATGATCAGATGTCATTGCATGTTTGAACACAGTTACCAACTTAACGAGAACTTTACAAAGTTCTCGTTTTTGGGGGGGTCACATTTTTTACCTCATTCAGTAGCACACCCCCTCCCTTTTTAGATTGTTTTTTGATATTTTAAATCTTCTTATCCATAATGTATCCACATTAATTTTTTTAAATGCTTATTCTTTCAACTATTTTTCAATTTTTTCAATTTGTTTTTCAATGGTGTTTTTAATCATTCTTCCATGCTTCTTTCAATGTTAAAAATGTTGTATACCATTTACTTGTTTTTTTAAATTAAGATTTTTCATATAATTGTGTCTCCTTAATTAATTTATGGTTCCATAATTTTTAAATATAGTGGAAAATATCATTTTTAACACATTTTTCACCTTTACTTCAACACATAGAAAATAATTATAGTTAAATAACACTTTTTAAATATTTAGCTAAAAAATATACATTTTAAAGATATATACTACACATTTTCAAACCTATCCATTCAAAATAACATGTAAAATAAAGCATTTTTATGGACATAATTGAACAATTTTTTTTTTTCCATATTTTTATACATTTGAAGTAAAAAAATGACAACATTTAATGTCATTTTTCCTAGTATAGCGATTCACATACAGATAAAAGTAAAAAGAAAATAATAAAAAAGATTTATCATAAAACTCAAACTCTTCATTCTTATTTTAAAATCTGAAACTAAAAAGTGTTTGAGTATCGTTTTCAAGAACATATTAAAACTAATCAACAATATCATATATCTCAAATTCACCATTCTCAACATACACATTATCATCTTCTTGGACATCATTTTGTGCTTCCATTGTGCCATTTTTCTCTTCCATTGGGTCTTTGATATCCACAAGTTCTCCAAAGTTATGATTTCCAATCAATCCTCCTACTGGTACTTGAGGTTCCTTTGACATTTTTGTCACCTTTAATTCATTAAAATATATTTTTCTTAAGCCAACTTCTTGCATTTCATCTGGAAAAGATGGAATAGCATTAATTCTTTGCAGAATAAAACTGCACTATATTGGGTCACTTTCAATGGCTATACAATTTCTTCCTTTTTGTAAGCAACACACTAGTGTTGTACCTAATCACCAAACACAAAATAAATAATTAAGTTAAATAATGTAAAAATGCATGAATTAAAAATAATAAAGATTGAAAAATGATTTCATAAAGGTTTGATCATAAGTCTTACTTGAACCTAAGAACAAATCCAAAACTCAATCTCCTTCATTTGAAAATGTATCTATAAGATAATTAATTAATGCTTGTGGCTTTTGATAAATTTTAACAATCTCTCCCTTCAAATCATTTTCCTCGTATGTTAGTTTTCTAACCACATCATTGTAAACCAATAAACTACTAGGATTCCCTCCATCCTTTACATTGACA